>VCRD01003639.1:14308-55067 GCA_006783055.1 Trinorchestia longiramus
ACACTGCCAGGATAGGATACACTACCACGACAGGATACACTGCCAGGACAGGATACACTACCACGTCAGGATACACTGCCAGGATAGGATACACTACCACGACAGGATACACTACCACGACAGGATACACAACCACGACAGGATACACTGCCAGGACAGGATACACTACCACGTCAGGATACACTACCACGGCAGGATACACTACCACGGCAGGATACATGACCACAACAAGCCAGACGCTCGATCCAGAATCAAGATAAATTTGAGACCGTACAACCAAACCAGAAGTAATGACTAAAGACCTCAGCAAGGTTTACCATTTGGAACGTATGGAAAGTCTAGGGCAAAAGACCAAGAAATAATGTAGGATTGAAGATACAAACAGCACTCAAGAGATACTACAGAATGAACGTGGGACATGAAACTCAGACAGGATATAGGACTAATATTGGATACATAAAAGCGACAGACAAAACACCTCCAGTGGATACGGAAAACACAAACCGAATACAAAATATTAGAAACAGGTTATCAAAGTACAGTGTTTTTTCGTTACTTCGTGTTTCGTTTATTGCAGACTTGCTGTTTCGCAGGTTTTCAAAAAGTAATAATGTAAAATATTTATTGCGTTTTTTCGCTGTTTCATGGGTTTATACGGTTCTCGTTTTGCCCATACGTAGTATGTGTTGTACAGTAATGTATATATTTGATAAATTTTGCAATACAAATCACAAAATGTATAAAAATACATGAAAAATATTAATTCTAACGCTTAAAGAAAACAGTAAATAGCGTGTTTACTTAGCGGATGAATACACCAAAAACGAACAGTAGGATTTGTGCAGCGGCCGCTTGAGACGCTACTTGCCGACGTGAGATTGTAAACAACGCACGACTGGTTGATTGATGGAAAGCGACCAGACAGAAAATGCTGCTCTGTATCCCAATCGCATTTGAGCGGAGCTTCCCCTCACCGCTTTTCTATTTCCCTTTAGTATCGAACTATCGTGTGTGCGTAGTTGTCAAATGATATTATGTTGCTATTTTGGGCGTGATATTAAAATAAATAAAGCGTCCCTACATCGCAGATTTTCACTTATTGCGGGTCACATTGGAACGTAACACCCACGATAAGTGAGGAACACTGTAAATATATGAATATACGATACAGGACACCGACCTGGAATGAACACATGAACAATGCGATTTGCCATCTCGAAGCCCGGAAATGCTTGAAGTGAAGTGCAGACTGAGTATCACTGTGAATTTCTGAATTTCTGGAGTCTGAAGGGTTCACGACCTTCCATAAATATCTTTTCGAAAGGAAATTTCTGTGAGCGCAAAATTGAAGTTTCAGAGTAAGCTTGTCATGTTACGATTTGTATTGCAACTCCTTCCAATGTTGAGAAGTATTTCCTGCAATCCCTTCCAAAGTCGAGAAGTTTCAATTCGTGAAGTTTCTAACTTTTGAATAATTAAATTGAAGTCTAAAAACCTAACTCGGAAGCTTCATAGAAACACGACGTACTTCCAATACTGCAGCCAGCGAGAACAGTTCTCTTTAATTCTATGAAAATTTCGAGACAAAATAAGTCTGGCTTACTTACATCAGACTGAAGGTAACTGTTCATTTTCCTGATTGATCAATAGTTTTATAATACACAGTAGGTATGGAATCTGAATGAGAATGATAGTTGCGTGCTGTATAAGTTATCAGGCAGTGAAAAACTAGCTTAGTTCTTGTGAAGGGAACTGAAAGGTTAAGAATTAACGGTAAAAAAATCAATACATTATAGCGCAAAAATTAAATGTTTGTTTATTTCAGCACTGTAAGATACATTTTTGCATTCAGAAGCTTGCGTATTAAAAACACCCCCTCTTGCATTGGTTCTTCTTTTCATCTCATGTGTGAGAACTCATTAATTCTCAACAAACTGAAAGATTAAAGAGAGAGGACGTTATAGTCAAAGCGGATATTGCTGGGCGATATAAAACGAGCTTTGTGAACAAATGAAATCGTTGAAATGGCGAACACAAGCATGATAACTGAAGACATCGTGACGGATATTATAAGGGGTACCGGAAAGTTCTGTCCTGATTTTTGTTAGGAATAATAATTGAAAGAAATATGCTAATTTTTTTATTGCTCAACAAAATAGTCACCATCATTAGATATAACCTTTGTCCATCTACTTAGGAGATTTTTAATCCCCCTATTGAAAAAAATAACATCTTGGAAGATATAAAGGAACTAAACTTCGCTTCAACCTAGTGAATATTTGTTAACCACTGTGAACCTTTTTCCGCATATGAAATGCTCTAAAGAACAAAATAAGTGAAAATCTAATGGACCAAGGTCTGGCAAGTATGGTGGGTGAGGAAGAACTTCCAAACCTAAGGACTTTATATCGCCTAAGGACTTTATAAGAACTTTATATATTTTTTCTTGAGTTTATTTGGCAGAATGAGGTCTAGCACTATCGTGTTGCAAAATGACTCCTTTCCTGTTTGCTAGAGCAGAACATTTTTTACGCATCGGTGCATTTAGACGTTCGAGTTGTTGACAGTAGAGGTGTGCAGTCACATTTTTTTTTGCTCCAGTAACTCAAAGTAAAAGAAAAGAAACGGAAAGAAAAGAGAACTGGATTTTTCGGTACCCCTAATAGCAGTGTTACAGAGGACGTCTGAACCATTGCATTCAAGACTATGGTAAGGGACCATACAAAATTGCTCTGTACAGTAAACGTCATCATTAATAACGGAAGAATAATAGTAATTATCATCAACGCAGCAACTACATTAGGTAAATGACGGAGATAGTTTAACTTATCTATATTCTTAACGTGGTTAAGTATTTAGACGCTGAAGCTGAAATCTTGAGCAAGCCGCTTCCATACTGAGATTAAACAAATACGAAGAAAATTAATGAGTCCTATATGGTAAATATTGTCTATAGTGAACATTGGTATTTCCCTCCAGACTTCAAGGGTAATCGTTTAATGAGTGGGATGATTTCCTGTTCAGTTCAAAGCTTTGCTTGAAAACTCTGGCCGCTACCTGCTTGTACAAACAACCAGACCAGGACAGAGGTTGCCTAGCAATGATGGTTCAGCTAGCACCAGTTGGTTTGACTACATAAACACAACGTTCCTTCTACCCTTCTGTAGTACTCTTCAATAATAATTCTGCAGATTATGTATTGGTGCACTTTACATTTATTGATGTCAAGCAAAATTCACTATCATTAGAGTCTCATACTACTTCAGCTAATTAGATAACGTCAGTCCTAATAGATACTTAAGAAGAAACAAAAAAGGATCAGACTTGCGTTTTTGAGTCTTACGTAACGTTTCCTACGTTTATTTTTATGCATCTTATGATCGACATCCGGTGAAACAGGAATCCCAGTTACATCTGATCTAAAAAGAAATATTTCATGCCTCTTCATGGATTCAAAATATGATAGGATGCCTTGCTATGAGTGAGTGGTAATTTTCAATTAACTGACATTTCGTAATACGACGAAGTGCAAGTTTTTGCATTGGATATTTTTCACTGTAATAGCCCGCGTGGGGTATCCCAAACTAAATCAAGGTTTTTGTGCCATAATTTAGAAACTAATTTTACCTGCAGAAGAACACCTCTTTTTTCAAGCAGCACCACTCACATCTTAATGATCACACTGCTGGAGCAATCAGAAGAATTTTCAAAACTATGAAGAATACAGACTAGCGGATACACTTGGGTACTACACCTCGCACAACTTCTTCTTTCGTCCTACTGATAGGTGTACTCGTAAAGCCAGTTCTTACAGAATTAACTTCTGATTAAGCATGAAATATCTTAAAATGTGTTGAAAATAATAATATCCATGACATTTACAACTATTACATGCTCCCAAAATTTTTAATTCCTTTTGCTAATGAGTTGCTCTTGCATTCAACTAAAAATGATAAATAAAGGAACGTACGCCGCAGAACTATAGGATTAATGAAAGAATTAATCCATATTTTAATTTATGTGAGCTGAGATTCCTTCATTATTACAAAAAATGTTATAATGCTTGTCAGTGTTTACACAAAAAGAATGCATTGACTAATATCTGAAAGTGTACCATTATTTTTTTAACTGGGGTCCTCAGATATAATGTGAAATTTTGTCTACCCTGCTTATGAGAAAGTGTGCCAAAAATTTAACGCAAGCAAGAAACATTTCTTGGTTGGCAACACTGACTGGCAGTCTGACCTACCTGAGAGGTGGGAAGTGGGAACTACTCGCTTCAAAGCAGTCAACCCGCACCTTGTCGACGGTTGCACGCCTGACCACCTTATCTTACTTATGGACCCTTAAAAATTACGAATAAAATAACACATGGATTGGATGGGTACTTAAGAGTTTACCGAATGCAAAATATTTTAGATAGTCAAAAATATAGCTTTCATATTTTCTAGAATATTGAAATGAGAAATCATTTGCTGAAGTGCTTTTGTAACAGCAAATTTTTGTTTGAACACGTCTGTTTCGTACGAAAGCAGACTCTTTGGTAGATTAGGTTCGACAGAATGTCACACGATGTGTAAAGCTTATTCTGATACTTCCGTAATAGATTGCCGTTTGAAGGATATTGCCGTGAGATGAACAGCTTTAAAAATGAAAAATGCTCTTTGGCCAAACGGAAGAGGGTATAAGCACCCTTCAGATGAATAAAATTGTACGCTTTGATTACTAATTGTGGCGAAAAAGCAAATAAGTGCTAAAATACTCGTTTTTGCCTTTACTAAGAGCCTTTGACTATGTTTATTTCGACCTACCTACATCCTGTGTAAAGAGAGATGGGGTTCTTGGAAGATAAATAATTATTGACTCAGTTTTGTCGTCATCACTGCTGCGTTAATGCAACTATCGTACTTGAGCCTCGACTTCTTAGAAATGCGCTGCCGACAGCAAATTTGCCAGCTTCCTTGCCTCCGTCATAGAGGCGAGGACGGTGTTTGATTAGTCTGGAGTTCATCAACGCTATCTGGTCACAGCAGTGAAACAAATTCAAGCACTGTAACCGTCATTAGTTCGAATTTATTTGGACTTGCTGAATTCAGATGTTATTGATTTACTGTTTAATCATTTGTCAATTATATTAGGAGCGCAAGACACGTTTTAAAAATCTTATCATAGCCTGAAATTGATTCATAGACTTTGAAACAAATAAAGGTCAATAAGAAAACTTAATTTCGAGTTGATGAAAAGGACAACACCATAATGAATGAAAAGACAATTTGCACCAATTGTTTAAATGCAAAAATCTCTGTATATCATATATTTAAAACTATCGCTCCATATATAAGATGCAACGGTAAAAAAACGTATTGTACAGGGTGGCTCAAAAAAATGTATACACTGTTTTAAATGTTTATTACTCTTTCGTTAAAAATTATACAAAAATTTTATTTGGATCAACTTCTTTGGAATTAAATGTCCTATTCAGTTATGAAAAAATATTTTTATACGGATTTTAGTCGTTGTACAACATGCATTACAGTAATGACAACCAATTTGACCCTTGAGCGGAGAAACAGAAATATTCCTTCTAGAATAAAATAGTTCAAACCTATCTAAAAATATGGCTTAAAAAGTGAAAATAAACATTTATAATTAGAAATTAACAACTAAAACAAGTAATAACAAACATTTCATATATGTATCATCTTCTACCTATTAAAAATATCTACCAATTTTTTCTAAGCAATGTTGACATCTTTCATTTTCTTCATGACTCGTTTAATACGTTCAGAATTTTCCTTAAACGCATTAACGTGATGAGCAATTCTTTCTCTTATATCTTCGAAGTCTCTCGGAGGTGTTGCGAATACCAAGGTCTTCAAATAGCCCCAAAGAAAAAAGTCAAACGGTGTGAGATCGGGAGAACGTAGTGGCCATTCAATTGCGTGACCAATCGAAACCACGTGTTCTTGAAAAGTTTTTCGTAAGAAATCTTGAACAATAATTCTTCGATGGCATGGAGCGCCATCTTAAATCCACCAGACACGATTAAATCTGTTCCTGTATGCACCTCTTCGTTGTGGGATGACTACCTCAGTGAAAAGATCCAAGTAGTTTTCTCCAGTCATTTTACCTTCAAAGAACATGATTTGAACTTGCCGTGCTCTCGATCTCACACCGTTGACTTTTTTCTTTGGTGCTATTTGAAGAACTTGGTATTCGCAACACCTCCAAGAGACTTGGATGATATGAGAGATAAAATTACTCATCTTGTTAATGCGCTTAAGAAAAATCCTAAACTTATTAGAAGTCATGAAGAAAATGCGAGAAAGATGTCAACATTGGTTAGAAAAAATGGACAATTTTAATAGGTAGAAGATGATGCGAAAATGAAGTGTTTGTTATTATTTGTTTTAGTCATTAATTTTTAGCTATAAATGTTTATTTTCACTTTTTAAGCCATATTTCCAGAAAGGTTTGTACTTTTTTATTGTAGAAGGAATATTTCTGTTTCTTGTGCAAGGGTCAAATTGGTTGTCTTTACTGTGATGCATATTGTGCAACAACTAAAATCTGTCTCAAAATAATATTTCTCAACTGAATAAGGAATTTAATTCTGAAGAAATTGACGCCCATAAGATTTTTGTGCTTATTATACGTTAAAGAGAGAGTAATAAGCATTCAAAACAGTGTATACATTTTTTTGGGCCACCCTGTATAGTAACATATAGTGAGTTACACATACCATGGGGGATAAAATAATACAACACATTGATTAAATCTCTAGATTGCACATTTATAAATCAGATACAATTACAAAATAGGACTATATACAAACAATAGAATAAAAAGGTTAATAATATATCTAAAACGCACGAATATTTAACAGAAAAAAGTATAGGAACATATATAATAAATACGTGAACAAAAGTTTACAACACATTTCTAGATAAACATACATTAATACTTCGTTGCATAGCCCTTATTAATAATTATGGCTTCGAGACGTTTATAGTAGTTCACTAACAGCCTTTTACAAGTTTCGGGCGTACTCTTATTCCGTTTTTCAATGGAAATTTTTTTGAGTTCAGTGATGTTATTGGGACCTCTCTTCTGAATCTTCAATTTCAATTTCCTCTACAAGTTTTCGATTGGATTCATGTCCGGGGATTGATTTGGCCATTCTAAAATGTTTATCTTCTTCATCCTCAACCATTCCTTGGTTTCGTTTGCAGTATGCTTCGGATCGTTGTCTTGTTGGAATTTCCCTCCACGTTTCAATTTTAACAAACGAGCTGAAGGTAGGAGTTGCTCTTCGAATATTTTACAATATTTCCTGCCATTCATGGTTCTTCCAATGATGTGAAGTTTAACTACCTCTGATCAGCTGAAACATCCCCGCTCCATGATTAAGCCACCAAATTTAACAGTGGGTATGGTGCACTTTGGTTTATACTCTTCGTTTTGTTGCCTCCAAACATGGTTTAGAATAGAATGAGGCTATAGGAACGAACCTTCTGGCCCATTCTTGGGTAGGATAATTACTTCGATAATTATTCGGTTGTTTACCCAAGTCCCATGCCGTATTTCTAGCCGCGTCAACCATGTCGGCAGCGGGATTCGAACCCGGGTCTTTCCGCTCGCAAGCAGACTCGCTCACCAGTCGACCAAGCTGGTGATAGTCAAACCAAGCTGGTTTGTGTTGTTTCTCCCAAATAGTTCGATTTTGGTTTCATGTGACCACAGTACTGAGTTCCAAAACGCTGCTGGCTTGTTCAAATGGTGGTTGACATACTTCAGCCTGGCCTTGACGTGACGTTTGTGGAGAAGAGGTGTCCTATGAGGGGTGCGGGAGCGAAGGCTTTCACGGCACAGTGCCCTGCTGATCGTGTGTTTTCTGGTTTCGATCCCAGATGCCTTGAGATCATCCTTCAATTCTTCACGAGTAGTTTGAGGCCTCTGCACTACGGTTCGGACCAATTTTCGAGCAGCACGGTCGTTAATCTTCCGAGGACGGCCAGTTCGAAGTTTGCTGAGAGTCGTATTCCGGCATTTCCACTTACGTATTATGGTTCCAACCGATGCTTTAGGAACACACAGTTGTGCATTTATCTTCCGATATCCCAAACTTTCATTATGGAGCTCCACAATGCGTTTGCAAAGATCTTGGCTGATGTCCTTATTCTTATCCATGCTTACGACCTTTCAGAACGTGTGCTGCTGTACCATTGACACGTTATTGGAGATGAATGCTGATGAGAGTTTGATTGCCAAATAGTAGAATGTATTAGAACATTCTGGAATACTCCTACGATAATTTTCATGTATAATATCGAGAAAAAAGTCGGGTATTGTAAAATTTGTTCACGTATTTATTATACATGTTCCTATACTTCTCTTTCAATTAAATATTTGTGGGTTTTAGATATATTATTAACCTTTTTGTACTTATATTTATATATAGTTCAATTTTTGTAATTGTACGTGGTCTATAAATGTGTAATCTAGCGATTTAATCAATGTGTTGAATTATTTTGCTCCCCACGGTACATAGTAACAGATTCCTGAAAAGTAGGTACTGACATATATTTGACAAATCGTAACTAACATGAGGAATTATTATAAACAAATGAGTTTGAAAGGAATTTTGATCCCACAATTCGGGATCAAAATTGTCCTCCATCATAATATTCAAAATTAGAATGCGCGGAATTATAAATGGAGTTTTATCGAACATTTTTTATCAAACTGACAAGTCCTGCGTCGTCACCTCATCCTTCTGAAGGTTGCATAACTTATGTAAGGTAATTATGTTCACATAATCACGTCATTTGTATAAGTCACATGTCACAGCACACAGTCATCCGTGCCCCATCCTTGACTAGCTATTTAACATTTATCTTTAATACAACAAACAACAAATGCCTCCTATCTAAACCGCTCGTTAACGTTCGCAGTTACTTAGAGCTTTGGCGTTTACTCTTATCATCTGTTTGAGGAGTACCACCGACGATGTAATTCCTATTCAATGCAATATTTTTTCCTATTGGGAAAAATGTATGTGGACATTCACGACCGGCGCGTCAACTGAAGTAAGGAATCAAAAGATGCTTGTTTGCACAAGCGGTTGTATACGTGGTTTTCCAATCGTTCCTGTAATCTAAAAGAAACAGGTGCAACTTAGAAAGTGTAGTCGTAAGAAGAAACAAATACACCTTTATGAAGAAGATAAGAAACTACCTTATTTAGATAACGATATCTATTTTTTAAAATAATTCTTTTTAGATGCTCCCCTTACTTCCTAAGGATTCATGCACTCGTATATCCATGCTGTGCATCACCTTGGAGAATGTTTCTGATATGATACCATTAATTCATTGTTATTAATCAATTTTATGCAGTTTTTCTCTTCTTTTTAATGGTGCATGTGTTTTAACCTGTGACTAATATATTTTGAGATACGTCAGTTTCTCCTCGGGTCTTGCAAAGTTGGGACACCCTGTATGTGAAGACTGACCGATTTAGAAAAAAATGCACAGGAAGTAGTGACCACAGCAGGGTTTCCCCATTTGGCGAGTGTTTACATCTGGAGTGAGCGTGTGGACTTCATCACGTTGTGCCTCACCAGGGTTTTCCATTCGTGAAGTATTATGGGCTCGCTGTAAATTATTCATTCACGCATTGCACAATAAGAATACGTGTAAAGAGAAGCGAGAGGGGGATTTTTTGAATATAAAGGAAGTTTTAATAGATTCATAGAGGGTTAATCTATAAATCAGCTTATAGACACGCTGTATACACTTTTATATCGATTTCAAGGAAGTTTTTTCTCATGAAGGAAAAACAGTATCTCAGCAATCCCTAATTGACTATAAAATTTTCTTAAGCTCTAACAAATTCTTATTCTAGCTTTGAGATTATTAATGCCAGAATTACAGTCTTCATGATTAAAGAATTTCAACTATCTTTTAATTAAAAAATGAAGCAAAGGTCTAACTTTTAAATTAAGCACTATTAAAATTATTTTTTTTTGCAAATTTACGAAGTAATTTCCATAAATGAAATTATTCTCGTCCAAAAAAAATGACCGTGATTCCAATGGTGTGGAGGTTGTACGACTCTTCTTATACATCTTTGGCAACCCTCGCAAAATTGAGGTAGAGTAAAACAGTGTTTGCAATATATTGTTCATATTTAAACCCTAAAACCAGCCCCAAATCGTAGAGCGTAGGAACGTTGAACTCCCTCAGAATTTCCATTTTAAAGAAACACATTTTCAGACGTCATGCAAAAATCTCTACCCGGAAAAAGGAACCTTGCGATGTCTTCTTAACATTGATTATGCAGGATTTTTTTCATTACGAAATTTTCCATTCTGTTTGTTAATAATAAACTTTAACCACTTTTATAGGGTTAGTATGAATACTCCGTTGTTTATGTTTCATGCGTTAATTAATATTTTGATTTGCGTCTCATACCTGAAGTACAAACTCTGGAAAATCATTTAACATGGAAATACGGTTGGAAAACTCAAGTGTTTCTTTCTGGTGATTTGTTTTGACATTTTTTCATTATTTCTGATAACAGACAACTTTCATTTACACTTAAGCTACGCCAACTTAGTTACACGAATTCAGTATCACTAATTGAGGCACACCAGGGGAACAGGAATGAACTGCTCCTATTTTCTTATTTGTAAAAAAATGGAGTGAAGCTTACCTGCAAAAAGGAGAGTGGAAAACCAAAGGCACGTCACGGTAAGAGATCACCATGCAGACCGGAGGCAGTTCGCTGCAGCGCCCTCATAACACCTGCTTATCGCAGCTGTGTGACGGATGTGCCGAGTGCTACACAGACGCTTGCGGTTGTTGACTTCCCCCCGTGTGTGGTTCTTGTTCAACTTAATACAGCATCTCTTAACGTGCTCTTAGTTTCAATGTTTTAAGTCTGAGACTAATTACAGCCTTTTCAGAAATCGTTGAGATCAAAGAATTCCGGTCACACATGATGGGGTGAAAGTAAATAGCAAAAAATAATAAAACCGAGTGACTTTTTTCAGCTAAAAGGTTGAAATGAGTTTCAATTGACGAACAAGAT
Organism: Trinorchestia longiramus; assembly: GCA_006783055.1. Taxonomy (NCBI): domain Eukaryota; kingdom Metazoa; phylum Arthropoda; class Malacostraca; order Amphipoda; family Talitridae; genus Trinorchestia; species Trinorchestia longiramus. The sequence continues at coordinate 25,403 of VCRD01003639.1, forward strand.
TAAAAACCTATTTCGTGTCCTAGAGTTAGTCATAAGGAATATTAGAAGATTTGTAAAATATCCATTTTAGAATGGTGTTTTATCCCCAGTAATAATGGGTATGTTTTTGGTACATGTATTCATACGCTTGTTTAAATTATCTAATTATTTTTAAACATTATATACGTAGTCTTTTTTCATTATTTGTCTTCTTCCCATTTAATATGAAAACACCTTTGGAAATCCAGTACACACTGGCAAATGAAAAAAAGGGAAGCTGGAACGACGAAGTGGGCCTGAGAGGCCGTGTCAAAATTAACAAGCCCGTAAATTGTTATTCAATATTGTTTTCACTTAATAGAAACATCAATAGAACAAATATATATAACTTTTCTGTTACATAGTTTGAAAGAAAAATAATTGAAAAGTGACTGGGTCTCATAGGCCTATCTAGTCTCCGATGCTGATTATTTTTATCCGTCGTTCCAGGGTTAATAAGAAGCTCATCTCAACAACACGATACGATACATTAAAAATCACAAGAATTTTTCACATGCCAATTTACTAATCTTACAATGAATTTTTACGTATTGGTTATGTTTCTAACTTCTATTAACTCCATAGCATACGAATTTGCCAGCTCAAAGCTCCAAACGATGGGGCACTTTGGAGCAAAAGCCTGAGAAAGCAGTTTTTGTGTCCTGGTATTTGCCAGCCACTGGAGGTAAACATAGCCCAACTCCTTCAATCGCAGTGCTATTCCGGGACCAGCTATCTCAATTTAAATCCTGCCATGGACTTTTGATGAAGGTTTTATAGAATTGAATTGTATGCCAGTAGTGAATAGATTGTACTGTAATTGGTGTTGAATTTATTACCGAGTTCGACAATTTATTCATGATTTTGCTTGTGCGTCATTGTTGTAGTTTTCGGCACACCCAGTTATTTACGCAGCCCATGACATGCACTGTCTCGTATTTACAAGCACTCTTGGATTAAAATGTGGTGATCGTTTCCCATTCTAGAGTCTAAACTCTTTCAACCGACGTCCTATTGAAACCATTGAGTGAAACTTTGAAGTCCAGCAAATCTCACTTAGCTTCGAGGGTCTATATGGAAGAATGAACTAAGAGCTCCTTCTTTAAACGAATTTTTTTACAACTAATAACTAGTTAGGTTCATATCTTAGGGAGAAGCAAGGGTTAGTTAAAAGGCCATACAAGCTCAATTGAAGCGTATGAACATTTTAAAATCTTAACAAGCTATCTGTACTTAAGCTTGAAATTGGATTCTGTGTTTTAAAATTAAATTCATCTTAACTCCCAGCTAACTTCAACCTCTGCTTTAAGAAGTATTCGCACACTTCAAAATTGCAACTCCTCTTAACGCAGTACACAATGTACACCCTCAAATGATGCAAATCGCAAAAGCCTTTCCTTTAGTTTTCCCCTTTTTGTGGCCTTACTTTTAGCGATTGTTAAAGTCCTTCATCTTTTACAATTTCATAATATCTTCTTGAGAATGAACCACTTAAGATATGTAACTGTTCACAAGATTCAGTTTTTCAATCCCCAACATTGTTATTAATATTTGTAACAAAGATCTGTTCGCAGCGACGTCCAAGTGAATATCTAGACTAGAGTTGTTGCACTTGAGCGATCGGACGCATTTGTAGGCTCAACACAAACGAAATAGAGTGTATAGGAAAAATGTGTTATAATTTTGAATTCTACACATAAAAAGTTAGGTTTTTATTCATAACTCTATCTTTACACATTTTTCAGTATTTATTTCACATTTCCTTTTTTAACGCGACAAACGTGACTGACCATCTTGTTCAAATACTTGTCAGATAAGAATAAAACATTCGAAATAAATTGACTGAAATAGGTCATACGCAAAATAAAGCGTCATGTCATTTAATGCTCCAATTGAATCTGTAACACTTCTCAAATAGGAATACGAGATTCATTCTTTAGTTGGAGGTGGCGGAAGGGATGGATTCTCAACTTTAATTTCCCTTCTATCATTGAGCTTCCAATGGGGTACTAGAAAGAATTTTACTTAAAGAGAAACAAAGAAAGAGAGAGAGCACATAATTCAAAGTAATCTACTGAGCCAGCTGACAGTGGGAAACTTGACCTTTGCGCTGTCTATTTTTAAAACGTACTTCTTGTCTGCAGGTCTTCACACGACGGCGTCAATGTGTAAAAAGTAGGCAAAGTAGAAAGTAGATAGAATGGTAAGTAGGTAAAGTAGGCAAGGTGAAAAGTAGGAAGTATGTAGACTTGGTAAAGTCGAAAGAAGATAAAGGAGAAAATTGATTCACTCTGATTTCGTTTTCTGCATGTCATTTATTGTTTAGACTTTGCTTAAGATTAAGAATTTAGAATGGGAGGTGTGTCCTGAAAACCACTCTTGTATCACCTAAGGACTGAGGAGTTAACAAAACCTAAAAATATTTCTTGACCTGTTCACATTGGCGACCTGAACAGAGTTCTCCGCCGACGAATGTTTGCTTTAAGTGAATTATGCTAAAATTTTGCCGCCTATCGCGACAAATTTGGTTTCTAAAGATTAATGACTACACAAATTTATTACTATGAAAATGCGCACAGTAAACTATGCTCACAGGCAGTCCTTATCCTGTAAGGTTGCTGCAAGTTCTCTACCGCTGATGACACATGAATCAAAACAATGATTCATTGATCAAAGTTAAGGTTTGATTCTCTGTCTCCTGAAACTGTTTAGCAGGCTCCATGTTGCAGTATGTTGCACCCACCACAATTAATGTGAGACTTGAAATTTTAGCTTCAAGCCGAGGGGCTCTTAACATTTCTATTTACTAAATTACTCGGGGTACTTTTCAGCATTCAACTGGCCGCTAGCTTTCATGATAAGTGAAAAACATTTTTGATCGCTGATTGGATCACACAACTCTTTCATTTTGTAATTAATAACGGAGTACGATTATTTACATTTCGTACATAAACACTTTTTACTCAAGAAATGTAATCTCTACGCTTTGTTTACTGAGAGTGTGTAGGTAAAGGATATTAAATACAAATGAGAATGAAAATCCCAACTTTATTTTATACATGAAAATTTGTATAATAAATGTGAAGTATTAAATAATTAAGGTTTACTAATGCCGAAATGTATTTTATTGATTATCAAAAAGACAACAAGCTTAACAAAACATTTTCAAAAAGTTACGAAAGTCCTTGAAGTTTACTTCAAATTTGTTGTTGGAAGCCGAAATAATTTTTAGGGTGAACAATGCCAAACACTGGTGTTCCTTATCTTGTTCATTAAAATCAAAATAAAGGAGGCAGTTTACTTACGAGGAGGAATGCTCCTCTTGAAGCGAAATGTGCTCCGTATTTCAACTTATTTCATGTACTGTACACAATGCAGGAACTTTATAAAGAAAAGTTTCCATGAGCTTGAGCTGTTTAAAAACGTTCTATGAAGCTAAAGAACATTTATATTTTATTGAGCGTCCCAATTACATTCAATAGAAACTTTCTATGGTGACTCAATGACAGACGTTAAATAACAGACATTCAATGACAGACATTCAATGTCAGACGTTGAGTGACAGACGCTCAATGACAGACGTTCAATGGCAGTGTTCTAATAGTTCTATGGATGTCGTGTTGAGAATTATCACTAAGTGACAACTATTTAAAAAAATGCTAATATTATTGTTTATTCCAGTCCATCTGAAGGCTGTGATATGCACTGTTGTAGGTTAGGTATGCGCTTACAAAATTTATATATAGCATAATACATATAGTTTTATATATAGTATCGATGTAAAGAGTTGTCAGAAATAATGCAAAGCAAAACAATTGGGAGTTTCCCTTATTCAGACTGCGATGCCATAAAATATCTTATTTTATTGTTTCCAGAAGCAAGACCAGTTGTTAGAAGAGGAACTCGCATTGCTTAAACAAATTCAAAATTAATCGAGCTTCCGTTAATTTTACTAATGACTGATATTAGACTTAGGCAAAAACAAACAATTTTATTCGCTTTTTATAGCATTTAATCAAAAATTTTTATTCAAAATTTGCGTCGTTCGAACTTTATTTTGAACATTATGTTCAAACTTATTTGATGTGACTCATCTTGTGATTTGATATTATTTACCCTCTGAAACAGTTTTTTTTCTAACCTGAAAAAAATGTTACGTTATATTATATTACATTGCATTACGACTGTGGTACGAGCTTATCAAATCTAAAAAGCTAAAATAAACTGGAACCTTGGCATGGTTGTCGTCCATCTATCCACCCACAAGCAAGCAAATTTCCGTTTACTGAACTTAATGTTGACAGTTCACGGGGTCCCATCCTTCCTTGCCATAGACCACAGGGACGCTGATCAGTGCTGGACGGTCGGTCTCCATAAACTTTGTGCTTTTCACGAACGTCCTTGTAGCCCTGGGTACACGCGCAGCCCCGGGTACATGCGGCCACTTGCGCTCGAGTTTTGTTGTGTTGTGGCCGCGGGAGAAGAGAGAACAGCGCAGCTCTAGGAATGAGCTGGGAGATTTACGTGGGGTTCTAAGAAGGAGTCAGATGAGTTCAGTTGGAATTGGATCAGTTCTGGAGGAGTTGGACTAGTTTACAGTGTGATCAGCTGATGCATGGCCTGACGAACAAAAGGGCAGGTAAGCAGCGACACAAGCCAGCAAAAGCTGGTTGAATTTTTTTAGAGCAGCTGACAAAAATGACTGCGTGATTTGAAAACATCCGGATCATTGAGTGAATTTAGTATAAATTAATGACCAAATAAATTATTTTTTAACGTATTTCATGCCTCAGTTTTTTTAGTTCAGTGTCCGTGCTGTTGCATGGCTTCCAGACCTAGTTAGTTTGCATTTTATCAGCAAAATCTTTAATGTAAAGCTGCATTGTTTCAATCACATATGAACAAAACTTAAAGAGTAATATAGCTGCTAAAAAACTAAGAATAACCATTACATTAATTGGAAAACTTCAATGACAACACATTGACAATGAAAAGACTAAAAAATACATCATCTATTTACAAGCTTAAGATGATGTTAAGTCACAGCAAACTATTACGACAGCATATCCAGCTGTGATCAGTAAGTATTTTTTTGGATTTCATAACATTTCTCTAGCTCTCAAGGTTTGTCCTTTAATTTTACTAAACAGTTAGGTTAGAATTTTCCAAGTTCCATGAATATTTTAATGATGAATAACTTGAACCTTCATTCAGCTTCAGAAAACACTACCTTGAAATGCACTTTGATCACTTATAATGAAAGACAATGAATAGGTCTATACCTTTAGTACCTTCAACAAAATGAACATTAGTTTGTTTCAGTTTGTCAACCTATTATTGTATTTCTATTTCTTATATCTTAAGTTTTTTTCTCAAGACCAAGATTTTGCCGAGCTCTCAGCGTCCAGTCTCACATAAAATCATGGGCGCATGTCTCACCAGGTCCTCGTCTTGCATTACAGAGAATTACATGAGAATTACATTAGCGCTACAAAATTGTACATTTCTGGCACACGCATGGAAGAGGCTGCGATTTGTATTTACGTGTTTATAGTGGAGGTAAAACTTCTGCTTTTTCTTCACTTGGGGAAGGGGACAATTGTAAGAAATTTTATCCGGATGGAGGAGTTCTCAGTTCCTTCGTTCAAGTTCCCTGCACCTATGCCACAATGTACGATTTGAGCATGAGGAGTCATCAACTTTTGCCTTCAATCTTAAGGAACTTCTAAATATGACCATATGCATCTCATATAATATTTGTAGTGAATAAAGCAGTGTTTTCAAAATCAGTAGGGAACAGAGGAGACACTCAAACGTGTGGGGATATCCACAGTACTTTTGTACGTATAGCTGAGACGTACCTAGATGGTATTTGGGTACTGTGAGCGTAACGAAGGGTAAATTATGATATCGTGAAGTGTATATTTGCGTGCAATATTTATTCAGTTGTGTATTGTCAGATAGCTAACAAAATATCCTAAAAGTCAACTATCTCAACACGTTGAGATGTGAGATATCTTTTATTGTATATTTTCGTCCATTTTTATCTTTATAGCGATTTTGGGTACGAAAAAATAATTTCGTAAGATCCTTCTACTGTCCAGCAATGCATTTGAAAAGTATTACAAAAATTGTCTTCTATTTCCAAAACTTAATTGTAAAGATAAAACATTCCGCTCTACTGTTGCACATAATAAAGGAATCATCGAAAGTCAAAAAGTTTACAAATTTTTAAATGTAAATCTTCTGGTGAAAAGAGCTAGTGAGAAACGTAATAGATTTGGAAGAGTTTACTGTTAATCGTATCTAGATGTCTCCATTTTCTTTTGCTTGCTTGTCAATTTTTTGTTTTTTAAATAATTGCTCTTAATTTCATTGAGCGGAATGATTTCTGCAACAGTTGAATGGCTGTCAGTATCATCAACTATGACAGTAACTTCGCGATCATGACAACACCTGCCACTTTTCTTGTTCAAAGATCTACGGGAGTCTCTGGGTGACCACCGTCGACTCCAGCCATCTTCACAATGTGACACCCTTGTGTTGCTATCATGTTTCACAATCAACGAGTCGCTGCAGTTCATATCTTCACTCCTACTGCTCTTCCTCCATCTGTTTCCAAGAAATTTCCTCAAGCCACAAAGTTTCGATGATGGCTTATGTTGTGTAGAACCTTCATATGCAAGTCTTATCTCGATGTCTCCTGTAGGATTGAGGAAGCTGTTGATAGGTTTTGTTGTTTCGTTGATTGATTTTCTGATATCAAGCATGGACTGTTGTATCTCTTCCACTGGTTTGATCTCGTCTGCAAGCTCACTTATCTCAACCACAGGCATCGATATTTCATTCAAGGTCCTTCTTTCGACATCCATGGATGGTTTTCTTTGATTTAGAGGCGTCTTCACCTCGTTCCCCGACCTCGCCAAGTCGGTTCTGCGTCTGCTGCACATGGGGCTCTGGGTTGCAGTCGGGGACGACGATGGCTTTAAGCACATGCTGCCCCGGGAGGTCATCTGGAGCTCGTGAGGGCGGGAGTCGGTCATGTGGCCGGCGTAGGACGAGAATTCGTTTGACTCGGTCACAGTTCGGAAGCGCAGGGAGTTTTTCCAGTTACTGCTCACTGGGGAAAAAGAATTCAGTGCTATCAATCGATGAATGTAAATATGTAATATGAATTTTTTCCTAACGAGTGTTAAATATTGGCAGGAAATGCACCTAAAAAATGAGCGTATATATGAGATAAAAAGAGACCTGGAATTACAATTATTATGTAGTCACATGGAGAATCTAGGTATATTTTACTGGGTCATGATAAAAATGACTTTCACTTGCTGTGATGACACTATGGAGCCTGAAAGTCCTTGTGGTTGTTTACATCATGTGTTCTGATGTTCAAAGCTAGCTATGTATGAAATCAATACGTTTTAATTTTTTGTATTTTTAAGTATTTGTCAAACTTAGTGTCGTTATGAATCATAGCATTTACTCCGATAAGTATCTGATCATACTAAAAATATATTACAAAAGAAAACAACCACTTGCAATCGTTTAGGATTTTTTATACGAGTAAATACTCCCACTCATGAGATGAAAAGTTAACTTGGAGCATAAATGACCGTAAACTTTGGTCCCAGTGAGTAATATTTTATATATAATATGGTTTTGAAATCTACGGATAGGAGATCAAACTATTCATAACCTACCTAGAATGTTCACAGTTTGGACGCCGATGTCAGATGGCTGGAAACCAAACTTATGACTTACTTATGAGCCGAAACCGTCCCAGTTTTAGAGCAAAAATGTCCACAGTAAGAGAAAAATAGGCGTTTAAAAAGTAACATTTTTTGTCTCTAAAATAATTTTGATCTTTTTCGGTGATGGCGACTGTAAACGAATCGCTTAAGTTTTTACGTTGTTAGTAACGGGCATCTGCTGCAGTGATCACACTGGTTGTGGACACACATTTTGGAAAAGTGGCTGCACACTTGGAAATGGAAGTCAAATTACTGGGATATCAACGATTGTAGTAAAGAAAACTACTGCAAAATTTAGACTTCTTAGCTGACAAAGTACACGGAGTCACAGTATTTCTTTTGCTACAAATTAGAGCTTGAAATAGTTGCTAAATCTGTGTAGCAATGATGCACAGAGACAAAATCTGTGTGGCAATGATGCACTGAAACAAAGTTTGCAGACTGTTCAAAATCAAATGACTTTCAGCTTGAGTGCTAGATCTGAACATTGTTAGAAGTAGAACATATTTTTAAAGTTATTCTTCGAAAATGACGTTTCAACATGCCATAAAATGACAAAAATAATGGACTAAATATGCTGGGATGGCACTTACAGAAAAGCTCCAAGAATCCAATAGAAAATGACCACTATTGCACCGATGCATTTATGAATGCTAATTTCAATATAATGCCTTCCGTATTTTAGAATCTTTTCGTATCGTAAAAAATTGTTTGCAAGTAAGTGAATATAAAACAGCTTTGAAGTTGTTTATAGCTCGTTCGTATTTTTCCTCCTCAAATTTGAAATCATACCAATATATTTTTTTCTCACTTCATCATATTATTTGAGTGAAGCAAATCGATGCAACAATCTATATTTAGAATTGTTGAACGTTGAAGGTAGATTTTCTTGAGCTCCAAAACATTGATTATTTTAACAGGATATTTCCAATTCCACTTGATCTTTTACAAACACATCAAAAGTATGTTACATCAAGAACAAACATGTGGAAAATAGACTTTGCTCGGTTGTATTTATTTTCAATTTGAAAACATCCTCATGCGGCAGCGCACACATGCGGATTAAATGTAAAGCGATATTTTGAGGTTAATTTCATTCGATTCCATATCAATGTACGTGTTTGATACGTAGAGTTTATTACTCATGCTTGTCTCAACACTCTTCACAAGTAAGTCTGAGAGTCGCCTGAGAAAAGAACAGTTAAGTTTTCTCTTGATATAAATATTTGAGAATTACTTTTAAAAAGCTACTAATTTTACGCAATAATAAGAGCAAAATGAAAACTTTATTCTATATCGATTAGTACAAACATCCAGGTGAATTGGCTGAGAATCAAACTCAAAATATAATATAAAAGCACCTGATATGATTAACCTTTCGATCCGACTGGCTACACCAGTAGCCACCGCATTTTTTTCGTGTTATTAGTTTCCTATAGCGTTTGCAGCGAGCGTAGGACGACCGGCATTTACAGTAACCTTTTTTCTATCCTAAGAAATGACTAGTTGACAGCTGAGTGTTGTTTTGAAGGTGCAGGGACAGTCTTCCCGCAGCTGGCGCAACAGGTGAGCGTCAGATTGTCAGATCGAAAGGTTTAAGACCAGCTGAAAACTTTAAATTCGGTTCAGGATTTAATACCTACCAGGAAATAGTTAATTTATTTTCATGCATTTAAAGCGATTCAATCCTTTGAGCTAAATACGGACTGGCTTTATCCACAGCAGCTCTGGTGGGGTAAAAAAAGGAGTTGCAGCTGCTGCGTCAATTTTGTATATTATTAGTTATGAGTATACTGCCTATTAGACAAGGTCTAAAATAGATTGAAAATTGAAATAAAAATAGGATACGAGCTACTCTACAAACAAAAATTTTAGATACATTTTTGTAGCCCTAGGGCTTTGCTTTTGAATTATCATTTTGCCGCTGTCCAAATTTGATTTAGAAGCATGTGGAAGATTCTATAGAATATTTTGGCTTGGACTAGAGTTGGAGTTTGACCTTTACAATACTGCTGGTATTGTGTGCATTCAAATCCTTCGTGGGTCATTTTAGCACGCGAAAGTAAGATTTGTTCAAGTATGAATCTTAGCATGCAAATTTGAACATTTTCCTCTGTATTGTGCATTGATCAGTTCTTTGACGCGCAGGGGTGCGTTAACATTATGCACTTACACGCCCAAGAACGTGTTTAAACAATTTGCATGTGCTCATATGACATGCTGAGTAGTTTAACTGCATATTTATTTATAATAAGTTGTTGATTTACAGATGAATTAGTGGTATGAATGTTGAGTTCCATTTCCTCGTTATTTGAGTTGAGCATCAAAGTAAACCAAAGAATTTTTAGATCAGAAATTGGTGGTTCTATTGGGCTGAGACATACATACATACAAGCTTCAGTTGTATGAGAGCGAGATTTTCATCCCTCTTATTCTACGATGTGTTCAAGCGAGGAGTTTGACTGGGCCAATTTCAAACAAATAGGCAAGTCTACGAAGGAGAAAGTAGGAGCATTACAGCAAAATGTTCAATTTTCAGCTTTTACTTCAAAGGGCATGAGGTTACAATCATACAGTTTCTAAGACACTCAAGTTCGGAATTGTGACAGCTGCCCGTCAAAAATTCCTCTATGCTTTAGGAAAACCTGCATTATATTTATTGAACACAAATAGAGAAATTATAAAGAGCTAGTAAACAGGCAACCAACAAATCTCTCAGGAATTGTATAAAAAACAATATATAAACGTGAGTTTCAAAGATGATTAAAATATGTACAGTGTTCAATAACCAGAATATCCAAACAGAACAGTAACAATGAAATGTTTCTAGCCAGTATAGGCAATCGTATTGACACTCTCAGTGACTTGCATCATTCAAAACACTGAATAAATGAGTTCTTTTATCAAGCACGGATGAAATTGGTTTTCGTTTTTTCTGTAAAATTTAGCTAAGAATGCGCTGCAAATGAACTCCGTTAAGTAAAGTTCTCAGATATTAATGATGAAAACATCTTTACATGCACCTGTTGCTGTTACTGTAACTGGTCAATAATTCAATATTCCTTGCACGCATGGATAATCTATACACTTAACAATGGAACCCTATGTATATCCCTCAGGCTTCCTGCTGTATGCAATCCCTATAATTATGAAGTCCAATTTGGAAGTTTATGTTCTTGGTTGTAACTGTAAACTAATTGCTGCGAAGCAATTTGATCTCAAAGTTTCAGCAGCATGGAGACAATTTTGGGAACTGCGCACCTGAGAATGTTGAGGGCTTTCTGTTGTGCTTTGAGTCTCCTCCAGGCAAGGCGTTAAGCAGCGTCTCGAGTCTTTTCTTGAGAGGTAACGTAGACAGTGTGTAGAGAACAGGGTTGACGGCAGCGTTCAGCGGCAGCACGAACACCGCAATCCACGAGAACACCTGAACAGGAGACGCAACTTCATCAAAAGCACAAAGTTTGAATGAAATTTTGGTCAAGAATTGTGATACTCTTGAAAGATGAAAGAAAATCTATTTTAAACATGGAAGGAATAGAACATGAATATGTTATTTTTAGGATTACGAGTAAGGAGCAAGTATCATCAGCTAAGTTTTCACATTTCTTGTTCTGCTGCAAAGAGGAAGAAAAAAATGTACTCTTAGAAACTGACGTTTCAAAAAAATGGTTGTCCATCATAGAAATTGACAAGCCTTTGAATAGTTTGTATCACCTCTATGATATAGTACTCGTATGTAAATGGAGTGTTCCTCCCTCAGGGAGACCTGGTGCACTTTTATCGGTAGTTATGCATTTTGTTTGTATTTTGTTATACCCTGGGAGTTGTGTGCTCGCATACTGGGAGACTTCTAAGCTCTCTCAAGTGGTGTGCAACAAAAGGTGGCGCTTTTAATGATGGCAGTAAACAAAACGCATGCCAAGAGCGGCAAGGTTAACTCTGGAATACAAAACAGATGTGCTACCCCACATCAACTGACGGGCGTCATGGCAAGAATGCCACGTGTTGTAGGGCTCCACGTGCACGTGTGGTCGCGAAAAAAAGGGATTCAAGTCTAGTTTCTTGTACGTCACTTAAACTAAAAGCGTCAATAATTTAATTTTGGTTATCACTGACCTGCAAACGGTGTACGTGTATGGGATGTTCATAGGAAAATATTTCAGGCAAGTTAATTTTCTCTGTAAATGAAATGGCAGAGCAAAGTGCTGGTTAGCGTACGTAGGACACGGACAATCGAATAAATGGAACCTTAATATTCAACTAACAATGCCACACTAGCATTGAATTAATTCCTTTTTAAATTGAACCAGTTTTAGCTGTATAATGTTTGCTCTACTGAAAATGAATATTCGTCATTATAGAGACAGGAAGATTTCTAAGATCTAAGATAACTGAAACCATGAAACTGAACCTCAAGTGCAAAAATCTATAATAGCGGCGACTTTCATAGAGATTCCACCGTTTAAGATGCATAACTTGTAATTGAAGCATTTGTTAAATAATAATATTATCATTCCTTTATAATATGAGGTTGTTGTAATAATAAAATGTAGTTTATACCATGACGTAGTAATAATTTAGTGTACGTTATAACATGAGGTCTTAGTAAAAATTTAGTGTACTTTATAATATGAGATCGTAATAATAATATAATGTACTTTCTAACATAAGATCGTAGTAATAATATAGTGTATTTTATAACGTGAGGTTGTAGTAACGTTATAGTGTACTATTTTATATCATGAGGTTGTAGTAATGTCATAGTGTACTTCATAACAGGAACTCATAGTAAGAGTTCAATCGCTGACTGTAGTATGACTTTGAATTACGATGCGAATGTTTCCTGTGTCTATTAGAGCTCAGTTGGTCACATTACATTGATCAGTGTAAACAAGGTGAGTGAAATAAAGTTTATTACAGACAATGAAGCTATTATTCTTTACCATCATCGTCGATCAGCACAGGGAAAGAAGAACAGATGTTATTTGAGTGTGAATCAGTGATACCATTTCAATTGTGTTTGTTCTTCGTTTTCCACCTCCTTGTACAAACAGCAATTTGGATTCATAAATTTAGGAACATGTAATCTCAAGTCTTTGAGCTCCGTAAGACTTCTCCACTGACTTTCTAAATATTGTGTATATTGATTTAGAAAAAGCTGTAGAAAAATGAATCTATGATAGAAAAGGAACATTTTATAAATTCTCGTAACTAAATGTGTAATCAGTTTCGGATGTAGAAATCAAGCAGGTTGAAAGAAGTGTTCTCTGTATTTGGCTAAGGGTCTAAAAAAAAACTATTTCCTTTATATTGTTTTCCAGACAACTGACACAGGGCTGGCGTAAATGATTCCAGCACTGCAGGATCCTGTTTATTACTCATTAGACAGTTCCAGTAGGAGTTTCACGAATTAGATTTGACTGATTTAAAATTATTATACAGATGAATGGATCAAAGATTTACGACGAATTATTGTGTTTTAAATTATTAACTTTCGTTAATATGTACAGAAATTCCATTCGGTATCTTATCAACCGATAACATGACCCAGATAGTACTCGTTAAAATTCCTTGTTTTGAAAGTGATAAAATTAAGGATCTATGAAAAAATATATATTAAAAGAGAAGAAAGCTAATAACGGAAAAAATGGAGTATTTTATGGTGATCCGGCGCCTTCGGTATCTACAATACAATGCTTATAATACATGCATACCCGTTTTGATTTCAGTTCAATAATTTTTCTTCAGTAATAGATAGGCAGGAATAGGACGGACACAAACAGATAGCGAGAGATGGAGTCACACTGTCATTTATATATGTATGTAAACTAGTAGACCCACACGTGAAAATTTAACAGTGTACGCGAGCTATGGGAAGGAGTTTCCATATTGAAGGATGTACCTTTGGTATTCACAATACAATGCTCACAATACAGTATGACCAAAAAAAGGTTTACCCATGTTTAACGCGTTCCCTGCGTATTGGTACACCTGTGTACCAAAAGTGTTAACAGGGAATACTGCTTAAATAACTGTACGCAGTGAATGTGTTGAAATGTCATAACTTTGCAACAAATTAAGATATTTTGGATTTGTTTGCTTTATTCGACGTCGAATATAATTGTCTATCGGTCTTTCTAAGCATTTTTAAAAATACGTTGCCACTTCATAACATTTAATAGTTAAGTAATAGGCACCAAAATGAAAGTTGCGTAGGAATTGCTAATTAAAGTTTATGAACCTCTGTAAATAAAAAAAACTTTTATAACATAACCAAGCGTGAGTTAAAATTATCAAAAAATTGTCACTTTGGATCGGTATTTGTGGAAATGGAAAAATAATTGGACCGATTTTTACAGATGGAAATATGAACGGGGAAAAATATCTTGACATGCTGAATCAAAAAAATATCCCCAATTAAATATTGCATGTGGAAACAGATTGAATCGTTATTGGTGGGTTCAAGATGGAGCACCGGCTCACAGATCACCAATTGTAAAGGAACACTTGTTGGAAATCTTCCAAAACTGCATAATTGCTGTGGGCCATGATATCGAATGGCCTCCCCGAAGTCCTGATTTAACACCATGTGATTATTTTTTATGGGGACATTTGAAAAACAAAGTGTATGCAACTCCAATCAATTTAGATGACTTGAGGATGCACATCACGGCAGAGGTTAACATCTTAAAAGATAATCCACATCGTGTGAAAAAAGTAATGAAAAGCATGAGAAAAAGAACCTAGGTTTGCGTAAATAGGAATGGCGATCAAGTGGAAGGAAGAGGATAGTAAAGACAATTGTGTTCAATAAAGAATGGTTTTCTTTCTATTATTTCAAACACAGGTTCTTTAAGTGAAAAACGATGTACAGAAACTGTTGTTTTATTTTCAGGGATTCATAAACTTTAATTAGTAATTCTTGTGCAACTTTGATTTTGGTGCCTATTGCTTAACTATTAAAGTTATGGAGTGGCTATGTATTTTTAAAACTGTGCAGAGACTGATAGACAATTATATTCTACGTCAAATAAAGCAAACAGATCCAAAATATCTTAATTCGTTGCAAAGTCATGACATTTTAAACATGGGTAAACCTTTTTTTGGGTCGTACTGTATATGTATATCTTACCAAATTTCCTCTTATCTAAGTCCTAAAAGCGTGACAGAAAGTCGGACTAAACAAACAAGCAAGCAAGCAACAAACTGTATATTATTATAGTGGAATAATTCATAATTTGGATCCGCACTTCCTTATTGACTGCGTAAAATATTCTGCGGTCTCATATTCTCCAAAAGCTTTTGCTGTTTTATATGCGTGTCATATTCGACCACTTAGAAAACGTTGCTTTGTAGCAATCAGAAAGTTATTATTCATATAACTGATTTTTTTCACATATTACTAAGTCAGGGGTGTCGCAAATATTTTGATTAATGTGGGGCCTTACGACCTTAGGAATACTACGACTTCCAAACACATTATATGTGTGGTCATTTCACTCGGTATCAGTGCTACGCGTGACTTGTTGACGTGATAGTAGCCGTCCAACTCAACGATCACTAACGGAAACTTTTGCGGCGTCAGTTCGATATTAGTTTGCTGGAGTTTAGGATGAAAACAATTCTATACGATATTCATGAGCAGCCAGTCCTCATCATTAGGATGATTCCGGGACTTCAAAGTTAAAACTTTAGTTTTTGACGCACCAATCAAGTTTCTGTTTAATATTAATATCATCCACAAACTTGTTTACTTTCCGTCTAATTTTATTGCCGGCATCAATTGAGAAAGTGTCGACTAAATTACAGCTTCCTGCTGTAGATCAAGAATCAGGTATACAGAGTGTTTCAGAATTAAGGGAACGAACTTTTTGGTAGGTTTATGAAAATTCAAACGCGCGAGTTTGATTTTAAGGATTGAAACTGAAAGGTCACTAACAAGGAAGCGATGCAGTGTTGTATTTATTCGCTGTAACCACCCTTTTTACGAACTTCAGCTTTAAGTCTATTTACAAATGCATAGCAAGCGGCACGCTTCGCAGTTTTGCTATGAGGGACTCGAAAGAAGTTGAGGGACTTTGCAGTTTCCCTTTGTAGTTTGAGGGACTCGAAAGACGTTTGAGGGGTAGCTAAGACTCTTGTCTCTAAAATGGATCAGATAAAAAATTCCAAGGGATTGAAGTCGAGGCTTCTCGTTGGCCGTACTGCTTTGCTTATTTATGAAAGATAGAATGTTCCTCTGAATCCAGGTTTGGGTTACGTTGGAACCATGTGATGGTGCTGAATCCTGTTGGAGACTCCATGGTGAGCCCTGAAATGTTCAGTAGCCCATGGTACCAACTTTGATTCCAAAATAAGAGAAATGTACCGTTATGAATTCAATTTGATCCCACAAGGCACAAGAACAAACTGAGATCTTCCTGTGGCTGTCACAGCTGCCCAAACCATGACAGACTGTGCATTTTGACGTCTCGTAACAATCCTACACTCGACTGAACTTGAGGAACTCCAAACTCGGGCGTTCTGATGGTTCACAATTTGTTGAATGTCAACTTTTTTCTTATCTGTGAACACCAAGTTTGAGAGCGTGCCTTGAGCTATCTCATTAAGGATGTGACGACTTCTTTCAGCCTTCATTCTCATATGACGTTCAGTAGGCTCATGAAGCTTCATCATTTTGTAAGGTTTCTTTCCCAGATCTTCCTTCAACATTCGATACCTTGAAGTTTTGCTAACACCAGCTTCTGCAGCCAGTTCTCGATAGGATCGACGTACATAGGTTTCAACGCAACTTCTCCTGCGTGTTTTTGATAAGTTTTTTGGTCTGAACACTTCGTTTCCTGCCTTGTCCTGGTTTATCAGAGGTTGTACCACTCTCCTTAAACTTTCTAACAATTTTTCAAACAGATGAACGGTTCATTTTCAGTTTTTTCGCCATTGAGACGATACGTCCACCTTTTTTGTGGAGCTTGATAACGATATTTCGATCCACAGCTATTACATAAGGTATGAATTTAAAATTTAAACCCTTAAAATAAAGAAATTATCTTACTACCTTTAAAATAATATAAGATTTAAATTACCAAACATTGATTTCAAATATTTTTTGATATGCAAAACTGGTTACCTTAATTTTGAACCACCCTGTAGTTATACAATATATACTGGTATCATTATTATTAGACTATACAGTTCCCGGGGAAATTGCACGATTTAGATTCGACTAAAATGAAATTATTTTAAAAATGAATGCATTAAAGATTTACAACGAATTATTGTGTTTCGGTGAATACTTTTTATTAATTTAATTCAGAACTTCATTTCTGCATCTTATCTACCAATAACATGGCCCAGATAGTACCCGTTGAAATTCCTTGGTTAAAAAGTGATAAAATTAAGGACATATGAAATAAAATACATTTTTCTGTTACACTCGGGAGCATTTTTCATCAACATACGCAGAACTTCGATTCTGCATCTTATTTACCGATAACATGACCGTGTAAGAGATGAAAGCTAATAACAGAAAAAATTGAGTATTTTATAGTGATCCAGCACCTTTGGTATCCACAATACAATGCTAATAATACATGCATACCCGTTCTGATTTCAGTTTAGTAATATTTCTTCAGTAATAGATAGGAAGTAATTGGACGGACACAGAGAGAGAGAGAGAAAGAGAGAGTGAGAGAGAGATTGAGATACACTCTATTATATATGTATGCAGATTGTGGCTACATAGTAGTGTTATCATTATATTGCAGCTACAGAATACTGTTAATATTATTATTAGAGTGTGGCTACACAATAGTGTTAACATTATTATATTGCAGCTACAGAATACTGTTAATATTATTATTAGCGTGTCGCTACATAATAGTGTTAACATTATTATAATGCAGTTACATAATGCTGTTGTCACAAGCGAGAAAAGAATTGTGGTTAATAAGAGAGACAGGAAATCAGAATACCGCAGATGAAGGAAAATTTCAGTCAACTAAGATCCTTTTAAAAAATATGGCTATATTCAAATGAATCTAGGCAGTAAAATACAGTGCCTGTGATGAAGCGTCGCATCAGCTCACTGGATGTGACTAGTCTACGTTGTATCCAAACAGGATGACAGTTTTTAGAAGCACCTGTTACGTGTCTAGTCTAATCTAACCTGTTTAAAGTAACCTAACCTGTTTCAAATATTCTAACATGTTTAAAGAAACATAATCTGTTTAAAGTAACCTAACCTGTTTAAAGTAACCTAACCTGTTTAAAATAATCTAACATGTTTGAAGAAACCTAACCTGTTTAAAGTAACTAACCTGTTTAAAATAATCTAACATGTTTGAAGAAACCTAACCTGTTTAAAGTAACCTAACCTGTTTAAAGTAACCTAACCTTTTGGATTTCACAAGGTGAAGTTCATACTGAAGTCCAGCTCTAGGAATTGCCTTCATGGTTTCATTCTCAGCAACTTAGAGCGTGTAACACTGAGTGTAACACGTCAGCACAACACAATTTTATTGCGTGTAACACTGAGTGTAACACGTCAGCACAACACAATTTTATTGCGTGTAACACTGAGTGTAATAGGTCAGCACAACAAAATTTTATTACGTGTAACACTCAGTCTAACACGTCAGCACAACACAATATTATTGCGTGTAACACTGAGTGTAACACACCAGTACAGCAAGTGTCCGACTACGCACACTAAACGTGCCTGTCATATAATCATATTCCATGAACAGTGAGACATTCTTTGTTCTATTAACATTTTAGGAGCTAGAATCTTTTGTATATTACAGACAAAATTGAGTGAATGAGACAGGATGATAATTTGGTTTCCTCTAGGAATGTCTGTCAATTATTTATCACTTAGTATATCATATGTGTGTATATATATATATATATATATATATATATATATATATATATATATTATAAATATACTAGGATACTGTATACTGCATATTCTTTACAGTGCTTAGTGTACTTGTTTACTGTACATGTTGTTCACTGTAAATTTATTTGCGTCCGAAATATCTAGTGCCAGGAAAGACCTATGAGACGATTTTGCATCCCTAGTTCGTACTGTAAATATTCAGCAGGTGAATGTTTGGAATCTGAATGTAATTATTGCAAATTGTAAGTTTGAATGACATGGACAGTGCTTACGATTCCATCATACTACATATCACGTCCCCGCCGATATGCTCAACCATGAATAAAGTCTTATATAGAAGCCGATTTCCCTTCGAACTATCAGTAAAAGTTTCTGAGAACTTAAATTCGCTTCAGGAAATGAAGTTGATAGCTGCAAGTATGGACGTGTAATTTATTTCTGCTAGAAAGTTTATGTCGTCATTCAGGAAGTTTTGGCTCGCGCTCACTCTCAGGTATTCCAACTGAATTTTGTGATATCCTGACTAGATGAGATTTTGCTAAAAATGTAGCCATTGACATAAAAATATTGATCTCACTAGTATATATTTTCTCAACTTGCAATCTTGACATATTTCTGAACAACTTGATTAATTCTTTCTGAAGGAGCAAATATTTTTTCCAAAGATAATGAGCTTTTCTGACTAGAAATTGTGTGAAATTCAAATATTCGCGCGTACGAATAAGACCGCGCGTATTTTGGAGGACGTCGTGAGTGCGGTGTGTCTAGCATCATATATCAAAGGCTGTCTGGTCATCCTTCGCAATTGTGAACAATTCTGAGTAATATTCAGAGCATTGAATAACTTCAGAATATTACACTCCATCTTGCAGCATGAATTTCACGAAATGATGAGTTACTTTCAAGCGATTGTACAGATCCTGTAGTGTTGCAGAGGAAATCCTGCAATATCACAATCCTGTACGGACATTTTCATTTGTATTGCAACTCTGTGAAGGCGTGTTGATGCAGTCTCTAATTAATGGCACGATAGGCTCTTTCATAACTCATGAATGAAGTTTAGCGGTGAAATTCCATTTCTACAGTCAGGACTTCATGCATGATCAGACACTTCATGTATTATTGTGGAAATATAATACGACAGTAAGAATAAGGAGTAAGGAACCAAGCTATACAATCTTGAAATAAATGTTCGTGATTTATTTTTTGGTCGACATCAGTTGCAGATTATAAGGGGTTATCATTGTGTATGACAACATTACACACACTTCCAATAGAAGTAAATGATGACAACATACAAACAATATCAAACGATGATAAGCTTATAACAGTCAGATAAATATAAACGAAGCATTAAGCAACCATAAGTAAAATGAAAATAATCACTAATATAACACCGAAGAAAGCAGATTAAAAATGAGATGTATCCTAGAATTACAAAATTTGATAGCAATCCCGTGAGTTAAGTAGTATGCTCTAGAAGTTTAATTACCAACACGGAAGGAAATAGCACTGCCCTCGTACCGAGAGATCAAGTGCTGGCAACTAAAAAACAAACTCAGTCATTTCTTTTCAGAAAACCTCATAACGTGTCACGCAAGAATACGTGCACTACGAGGCTAAGATGTCACCATTGAAATTTACACTTAAGAAGCTCTAGCAAAGTCAGTCCTGTGTGTTGGTTTTGCTGTATCCTAATTTCTATGAAATACAGGTACATAACACAGCAATGTCTTCTTATATCATCAAAATACACGTAAATCTGCTACAAATTATTAATTTGGCGAATTGTTATACACAGATACGAAAATCGCAGGATCGAAAATTAATCTTAACTCTAATGAAAAAAATAACTCAAGTGTTTAAAAATTATTTCCTTCAAAAAAGAAGTATAAGAAACAGTTAACGCCACGTAATATCGCTCCTGCTGCAACATTCTTAATATAATTCTTGCGTACTCAAGTGTTCTTGAAAACGACCTGATTACACGCCCCTGAAATTAAGAACAATTTATATCCCATCATCTATCAAGGAACATTTTGTTTTATAAGTATCAAAAGCGGCTCTTGATATCATCCTGTTGATTGAGTAGCACCGTAAACATTCAACTCAATCATAACACGATACCAGTAATACTAAGACAGGACACCGTTCTGAACTGAGGTGTGGCCAATGGTATAAACTTTTAAATTTAGTGATATATCAAAACAGCACAGAAGTGACGTTGTACGTTATGTCTGATGGTGTTCAATCTTATCAGAAGAAAGTTCCAGGTTTATAGAACAAATTAAGTTCAGATTTCCGTACGACATAAAGTTGTATCTTTAGAAAAAAATGCACAGAGTCGCAGACCGATTTCCAGAGTAAATTCACGAAAAGAGTTTATTTGAAATGTTCGTTAAAATTTGAATAAATATTGATCTACTTGTAAATAGTAAAACAGTTGAAATTTGACCAGGTTTATGGACGCAGCTTATGTAGTTTCCTTCAGGAACTTCAAAGTACGACTCTGTTTGTATGAGTTTTCTTGTACTTTTTCTCAGAGGATAAGATACAAACAAAGTCACAAGGAGCTTATAGAGTCAGACACACACAAATCAGAAAAGCATACTACTGTAAAAGGCGTATCAGTAAATTAAGAGTGATCGATACCTATCTTCAATTCTTGATACTAAAGAAGATACTTAAGCCTCTAAAATACACGAGTGAATACTCCTGTAAAAGTGTTGCAGGGAACACTGAATATCCTAAAAATAACGTAGCATCCTCCTTGTGATCAGTTACTGTTTTGTATAAAACCTATTAACTAAATTTTTCAAGAGAGAACATGCATGCATTCAACTTTTTTAAACGGCGTGCGAATTCAATTGTATCTTAGAAAATATTGAGCTTACAGTGTTCACGTTAGTGATTCTTACAAACTCGATCCGCGACTCAGCCCCAGTTGCTCATTATCAAATTTTTTAAGACAATTCGTTTTGTGCTCTGAAAACAAATTAAAATTTCAATTGTTTTGAGAATTATTTTTCAGGAATTGAGATAAATGCATAAAAATTCTAGGTTGTATACCTTTATAATTACACAAGATGACGTTTTTAAAGAGTCCCTCAATACACAATAGGGAAAAAGATTTACTCACTCAGCACCAAAAATAGTTTCTTGAATGAAACATTCTTTTTATTGATGTCAATGAAGAAGAAAATTAATGATACTTCGATGGAGAATGCTTGATGATCCGCTTGAAACTCTTCACTTTCTTCTTTCTTTCTTTCTTCTCAGTATCAGAAAATGAAGAATCTGAAGTACAAGTGCACGTTAGTATATCTTGTTTCCTGAGGGCTAAATAACTCGGAATATCCATGTTTTCTGACAGCTCTATTTTAGCATCAACACCTTGTTTCCGTGCGAGCTCAACGAAACTCATTCCTAGTCCAAAATAGCAACCGTCAGTAGCTTCTTGGATTTCCAGTATCTTCGTCACAGCGTCATGCAGTTCACATGGACGGATGGTCTTCGGTTTTGGAAGCCGTCGCTCGTTAATAACAACATAGTAACTATCATCACTGTTTGATGAAAAATCTGATGAATATCCGTCACTTGAACACGCACCGTCAGCTACGTCGTCATGAAGTTCATCTTTGTGAGATTCCAAAAGGATATATCTTTTGTTAAGAGAACTCGCCATAAGCAATGATTCGCTATGTCTAAAACGTTTTCAAAAAGCAAACCGTTGAGAAGTCTTGAATTTTTTTATATCTTATGTGTGGCTGTCATCCAGAGGTGTTGTTACAATGAATGATTAGTGTTAACTCAGGTAGTGCTTATATAGACCTCAGACAAGAGCACTTACAGTAAAGACGTTTGCCTCCGTGTTCAGAATGCTTAAAAAGACGAAGTGAAAACGTTCATTAATTATTCATAGCTACTCTAGTTAAGAGCCAGGGTCATTACGGTATTCCATCACGATCTGTAAAATTCTCATCCTGAGGATGTGTTTCCACTGCTTTTTCATTGTCAATTGAGGGAGCACAAAAACAAGACCAGAAGCGTCAATTGTGGTGATACTCTGTCTTTAAAATTCATGCTTTTAATCTCTTATCCAGAAAGAGTGGCTAAATCCGAAAACCTTGCATACTGTAAATACCACAAACTGTTCAAGAAACTCGTTATGTAGTACGGTAGCATATATTAGTTCAGCTTAGTGATTCTTAACTTTTAATTGAGTTCTTTATCCTAGTCTACGACATCAGAGCAAGGTAGTGCAAAATACGAGTACTACATCGAGATTAAATAAATTACATTAACTTTCAAAAAATTTCTATAAAATTTCGTCAACAATCGTTAAAATCAATGTGACATGGTCACATTTAATTCACACTTTTTATAATCAGGTGGTTTACGTCAAATCAGTTTTACGTGCTGATGAAGTATTCTCCATTTGTTCATAGTACAGGAAACCTGACAAGCACGGGATCTTGTGCTACTTAACCAAGTTGTTAGAAAAAACTTAGAAGAATCTCAAAAATTTTTGGAACTATGTTTAAATCTGTTTTGATATGTATGCATAAAAAGTAATGTAGGAAATGGCTGAAAACGCTTCACCTTCGTGGAAAGAATCAGTAACAAGAAAACTTAGCGGGAGTTCAATTGTTCTGAGTGTGGCTGAAATAAGATCATAGAAAATTTAGATTTCACATTTTTGATATTGGAAGATATGTCAGGAAAGCTTCAATCCATGCATTGGTAAGCTGGAACTCGTGTTCAATACTAGAAGTAAATTTAAGACGGTGTTACAAAGAGTAGTTGAGTATAATTTTCTCAAAATTACATGTCTCTAAACTGTTGTCATCTCCGAGTTGTGGTAGCTTTCTGCAATAAATAATGTTTGACCTGATATTAAATTATGACTGCATAATGGATGCAAAGTGAAGGAATGCTAAGTGGTATCACCGAACAAGAAGTGCATAACCTACAAAAGTTAGAGAAACAACTGCAGTCATCTCAGCTTTAATTTCCGTTTCCAAAGCTGGTACCGTTCCAAAGCGAGACATTTTTGTGATGCTAAAAGTTAAGAACTTGTAACACAATACGCCTCACGTAATGATAAGAAGCTTCAGGGAGTAGATTCAACTTGTCTTCCTGCAATTGCCTGGATGTACTGAATGGTATTACTAGACAGCCAAAGTCGTCCAAGCGATTTCATCGTACTCAGGGCTATTTTTTGATGCAGCCATTGCATTGGAAAGAGTAGTACAAGGTGAATCAAAGACAAGAAAACACTTTCATATATGAATTATCATTTGCTGTAACAAGTAATAATGAGAATGTAAGAATGATTTATTAAGAGGTTAAGAGGCACAGAGTGCCACATTGCGCTGACTACTGATGGCACGGAGTGCAAACGTTGCACTTTTATGAAACTGATCAATATTTATCTTGATAATACAAGTACTAATACTCTAATACCCTAAAAAACTTTGAAGGTAATTTAGATTCTAGTATACATCCATTCTGAGAGGGTTAACTATAGGTTCTGGAGAATCAAAAGAAGAGCCGGTTAATTCAGAATGAATTCGGCTAAACGATGTAGATAGTAGAGCTATCAGTTTATGTCGGATCAGAACATGATTGTCAAATCCTTCAGTTCGCATAACTACAATTAAGAAACTGTTCTAATGTGCATTAGTTAGTAAATAATAAGAATGGTTTAGAGCAAGCATTGAGACATAATCAGAACATGCACAATGGTGCGTTCTAGAGTATTTCCATACCAAAGCATTCACTCTGCGTTCGAAACGACAGTACGCAATACGTTTATTCGTTTAATGACGTAAATTATCCACTATACGCCAAACATAACTACAAATTAATTTGAAAAAGTGCGTTAACACTCGCAAAAGTTTATCATTTTGATTCGAATTAATATTTTAGCACCACCACCACTTCACAAAAGCTGCTTAGTGAGACTTTACCTCACTACAGCTCCTTAGAGGGTTCCGATACAGAGTCTCGGCACCCTCTAGACATTCTTTTGATCATTTGAAATAATTTCAGTAATCGCATACTTTAGTTTGACAAAATTTCAAAAAATATCAATGTTTTTTCTTTTATTAATTACAAAGTGAAATAAGATGATTTTTGCTGTACGTAACAGTCGTAGTTTTTTGTGAGCAAAAGTGTAACAATGAGACTACAATTGTTTAGTATAAGTTTGATTGATTAGTCATAACATCGTGACATGAGTGAAGATCACTTAGCTGCGTCATAACAGCGTTACTCTGAAGTTATATAAACTTATACTAAGAGTATTTACATTTGGTTCAATTCCACATTGAATTTATACCAATTCAAGAATTTTAGCTTTGAGAGCGTTATATTAATGGGTTCTATCATTAATAACTATTTCCTCGGCCGGAAAGGTTCTCGTTCGCTACAGAATGTTTCCACTCGTTTTTTCCATCATTGAACTGATGTTCTCACCAGGAACCACTGTCAATGCACGTGCTCTATCACAGAACAAGGAGCGCATGACCTACAAAGCTCAGAAGAGACTCGGTCTCGAGTGACGACTACACGTCTGTAGTTCTGGCGACTGTCTGGAGCCAAAGGCACCATTATGGAGGAGAATAGTTAGAGACGAATATGCTTTTTAGCCAGCCTTATTTAAATAGGCCTACAAAACAATCAATAAAGTCATTTGGTTAAGATCTGTACTTTGAGAGGCAAAACTGACAATTTGTGTCTGCATTTAGAGCAAACAATATCTATAATTTGCAGTTTACTAATATTAGCTGAGTAGGTATTCCACTCACTCCTCGTCATTTGTAGTTGGTGCGTACAAGTTGATCAGAGAAAATAACGAATTAGTGAAAATAGCGGGGAAAATAATATTATTATCTATGCAAAATTTTCAGAAACTTGTTTATCAAGAAACTATGTTACAAATAATATACTTTGAAATCAGTATGGCTCTTGCATGGCCGGGCTGTACGAAGTTAGTATGCAACAGAAACAGTAAGCACCTTGTCTTACACTGCCATGTGTAAATAACTGGTATCTTTTTATTTTTTCGGTAGATACCTTTAGAAATCAGAATTAAAACTATGAATGCAGTTTGAAAGAAAATATTTATGGAAAAAATCACTATATTAAGTGTAAGCACTTTAAATCGAACGATTCATCCTGCGCGTCCAATTGTAGACCAAGTTCTACTTTATCCGTTTTTAAGAAATTGTTTGATAAAATTCTACATAAAAGGTTATCTGGTGTTTTGGAGAATCATTCTATAATATCACTATCTCAATTTGAATTTCGCGCAAATCATACACTTTTTCGGCGATAGTTCCTCTAGTTGCTAGCGTATGACCTGCGTTTCATTATAAAACTTGCACTACTTGCTTGTTTTTAGGTTTAAAGAAAACGTTTGATACGGTGAACAAGGATATATTAGTGGTAAAATTGACTTTTTATGACATCAGAGGATGCGCAAATCACCTGATTAACAGTTATCTTTCACACAGATACCAGTACGTAATCTGCAATTCAGCCCACTCAAAAGTTTTATCCGTGAAAGTTAGTGTTATCCAGGGTTCAGTGCTTGGCCAGCTGCTTTTCGGCATTTTTATCAATGATATTGCTGTTATGAGCTTGGCTGAAGTCACTTACAGATGCTATCGACAAAATAAAAAAAATTATTTATGAACCTTAGCCGATGGCTTATTTCAAACAAACTAACGGCCCGCGCTGAAAAGGCTAAATTAATGTCATTTTCATTCATACAACGAGTTGTTCTTCTACCTAATATTACTTTTAATGGTAAAATTCTTGAGTGGGTAAAATCCTTTAAGTATCTGGAGGTCATTTTAGCGGATAAATTGACTTTTACAAAGTAGGTAACTGCAGTTTCTCATAAAATTTAATAAGTGTCGTGGACTTATTTATTCTGCTGCTACGTAGATTCTTACAGAGAGATCCTCTAAAAACCTTTGATTATTCTCTGGCCTATAGGCATTTGAAAAATTCTATCGTATTGTGGGGCACGTAAAAATAAACTAAAAATAATTTTCAATGAGATTATTCGTATCATCTCAAAAAAAGGCTTGATTATAGCAATGTAACATTTCTTACCATAAATATTTATGAACATTTGAACATATTGCCGTTTAAATTTGTGTACCATTATTTTTTTATTAAATCAATTCATTCGTCGAAATGTTCCACATGTAATATATTGAACGATATTTTGAGCTTCATTTGTGTATGCATATGTACAATACTTGCAATAAAGTGTTTAATTTGCCACCGGTGAGATTAGATATAGAGAAGCAATTCACAGTATTCCAAGCAATTCATGTTTTTAACTCATTGCCTGCTCAACTACAAGAAAAGATGTTTTCTTCTACAAGAAAAGACTTTTTTCAAATTCCGAAAGAAAACTTTCTCTCCCCATGCTATAAAATATAGATTTTTCACAATTTAAACCTGATTATAAGATATTACAATGTCTACTTGCAGTCTAGGGGAACACCGGTGTGTTGTTTCGGTTCTATTCTTAGGTGAAATATTTCGGACGGACGTAATTTTTTACACGGTGTCTCATCTTTATTTCCATCAAATTTTGTTCCTCTGAAAAGTATTTTTGTAATAACTGTAAAAAACTATACCGTAATATAAAATTTGAACGTACACTTACTTCTTGTTTCATTCCTTACCTATGGTCAAAAATTTATTGTATATCAATCAATACTTACAAAGTTATAAGCAAAAACATAGAGTGTCTCATCATTATTTCCACCACTTTATGTAATGCGTAAATATCATAGTTCTACTTACATTCATAGTTAAGTCTCCCATGTTTTTGTCCTATGTGCCTAGAAACTGCAGATATGCTTTCAAATGTTGAGCTTTTCTGCATTTATGTACGTTTGACCTTAAGGTATTATTATTATTGTAAGGTCAAGTATTTTTTATAGTATTGAGATTTATGTCTCCTTTATTTTTATGCAGTCATCAGATAGAGGAAGGGGGGACCGTGGAATCAATTAAGAAAATTAGTAACAATTGGTCTGTAATTTCCCTACGTGTACTATGTTTTAACGTGTTACTCTCTTGCATGCAGGAACCAGTGAGTCATTCTTTTGGATGTTTGGACGAAAATTTAGTGTTTAATGATTCATTTAACTACTATTGTGCAGAAATTGATATTTATTGGTCAGTTAGACGCAAACCAATCGAGTTGTTATCACACTGGGGTATTTGGGCGAAGAAATAATCGTTTTCCTAATTGAAACACTCTCAATTGAGTAATTTGTTGATTTCATTTTAAGTTTTAACGGTCGCCCTTTTCGAAACGTAATTTTTTACTCTACTACCATGATGAAATATAAGTGATATTTTTAGTTAGTGTTCAATTTTATACAAGAAAATTATTTTAATCCAATTTGAAAGAAATGCATAATAAGGCTTTGGCTTTCAATAGGTAGTAAAGATAAGATGCTGTTTTATATGTAATGATACTAACTGCATAGTAATATTCCGTATGTTTTTCCTGCAATAAACGCAGTAAACCAAATCAGAACTTATTTTCATTAAAAATGCCTATCGAGGACATTTCTATTTGACGGAGTAGTGTCAAATGAAATTGGGAAAATAACAGCAATACCAAAAAAATGATAAAATGTCCTAAAAATTTAGTACAATTAGTGAATCATGAAAATACTGATGCTCAAAATAACGGAGTTTGACTGTATTACATATCTCGTAATTCTTACACTCTCACATTTATTAAGGGATAGAGGAAAGAAGTTCAGAAGTTCAGGAGTTCATACGGGAAAGAAGTTTATAAGAAGTTCAAAACGGGAAAGAAGTTCATAGCTTGGGGTGTCTTGAAGTTTCTCAATATTAGTCTTTGGCTGTTATTTCTGATTCGCACGTTACCGTCTCCTACGAAAAGCCCTTCCAGGGTAACATCGTTAAGGCCGTTGTTAGACTTATAGATCTCAATGAGCTGCCCTCGTAGTCTTCTTTGTTCTAGGGGGATAAGTTCAAGCTGTTGAAGACGTCTTTCGTAGCTGAGATTGCGGAGTTCTGGAATCATTTTCGTTACTTTACACTGAATTGTTTTCATTTTATTACTATTTCTTCGTAGGGTAGGAGACCAGAATTGCACAGCATATTCCAAATGTTGTCCGACTAGCGCTTTATAGAGCGATAATATGATATTCTCTGACTTGTATTCAAAGCTTTGTACAATGAAGCCAAGAATCCTGCTAGCGTTTCTGAAGCTTCTTTTCACTTGCTTGTCATGTTTGAGATTTTCAGTGACAATGACACCTAGATCTTTTTGTTGCTGGATTGCTTCAATGGGTATGTCATTCATCGTGCGCTGGAAAAGCCGGGTATTTGCACCAATGTGCATTACTGAACATTTATCAATGCTGAAGTTCATTCGCCAGGTTTCGGTCCATTGTAGAAGACGGTTGAGGTCTGATTGGATAGTTACTCTGTCTCTTCGCGTGAATGCTCTGTGACAGAGTTTCGTGTAATCGGTGAATTTGTTGATTTTACTGATGATTCTGATGTCAACGTCGTTGATATACAGGGTGTCTCAAAAAATGTACTCACACTTCGAATGACGAGATCCTTTATTTATGAACATGCAGTGAAATAGAATAGCTTCGAATACTGAAGACAAATGTGATTAAAGAATCATGTTCGCAAATGTTCGAATTGATGACCATTATTGTCCAGACAACGCTGATAACGCACACCAAGGGTGCGTTACATTTACATTTTTTTGAGACACCCTGTAGATGATGAAGAGGAACGGGCCTAAAATTACGGGGCTCCTGAGATTACGTGCATCGAATCATTGGCTTGATCATGAATCATCACTCGTTGAGTGCGACCAGTGAGCCAGTTTCGCATCCATTGGGAGTAGTTGCCTTGTATTCCATGTTCATCCACTTTGGCCATGAGCCTTTAGTAGGGAACT
>VCRD01003640.1:11193-22936 GCA_006783055.1 Trinorchestia longiramus
CACCTCCCCTCACTCCAACCCTCACCTCCCCTCACTCCAACCCTCAACTCCCCTCACTCCAACCCTCACACTCGAGCACAAGTTCAAACACTGAAGTTGAGTTATGGTCCAGCAGGGCCTACAGCTGGTCCCTGATCATGGTGGTGGTGGTGATCACGTTTATGTTGTTCAAATTATTATAGCTGTCGTAAGTATTTCTTATGGTAGTATTAGCTTCAGAGTATTGGCTGCAGAGTTCACACGATGTCTGGTTATTTGTGAGTGGTTGGTTGATATTGGTTGCTGTTGCAGTGAGTATTGCAATTGGTATTTCTTGGCATCGTTGGTGGTGTTTGTTGGTATTGTGGTTGGTATTGGTTGGTATTGCAATTGGTATTTCTTGGCATCGTTGGTGGTGTTTGTTGGTATTGTGGTTGGTATTGGTTGGTATTGCAATTGGTATTTCTTCGCATCGTTGGTGGTGTTTGTTGGTATTGTGGTTGGTATTGGTTGGTACTGCAATTGGTATTTTTTGTCATCGTAGTTGGTGTTTGTTGGTATTGTGGTTGGTATTGGTTGGTATTGCAATTGGTATTTCTTGGCATCGTAGTTGGTGTTTGTTGGTATTGTGCTTGGTACTGAATAACGTTACAGTGATGTTGTAGTGCTACATTCATTGGTATATTAGTCTATCTATAATTACCATTAAAACCAAAAAACTGAAAGAAATGCAAAAAATCTATCTCTGATATCACCACAGGAGTAACGTCTACTATCACAAAGTTCAATAGAACAAATAGGCTCATTTTCTCTTCAGCGATGTACATTACACATTATATATAATGCTAAATATCGTGTCCTAGTATCATACGGTACTAAGCGACATATATAACCAAAACGAGTTATTTATACGACTTTTATCCACTAGCCTTCTTGTCTTATTATAAGGCTTTATTGTTATAATGAAAAATCCTTATCATGGGTAAAAATATCTTTCGTTTACCGTCCATGATTTTCGAAACCTTGATGATAAAAAATGATAATTTCACAACAATAGTTTACTCTTTCTCTAGAATTTGCGTTTGGTTCACCTTGTTTGGGGCCTCGTGAATTTCGAGGCAACTTAGACGACAACTCTTCTAATTATACCCATGCCATTGATTAAATTAATCTCGGCATTAATTCTGGGGATACTAGGGAATTCTCTCATTACACCCATGTCACTGATTGAATTAATCTTGGCATTAATTCTGTGCATACTAGGGAATTAATTTCGCTTGAACGGATATCAATTTGAAGACTTACGTTCCCGTCTTGATCATGGTCAATTAATTCCTTAATTGCTGAATCAGCAACTCAGTTGACTCAGAGCAATGAACCTGAATAAATAAACACTAGCTTCGGTGAGTAGAAAGTTATTATTGCAAGGTGAACGTTATTTTGAATTTATGTAAATAACTGTGATGAAATGTTATTTATTTTATATCTAAATAACATGAGAACAAATTATTTATCATATATGTAAATAAAAATGTGATCGATGATTGTTTATGATCGAGTTAAATAACACAATCGGACTTTATTTATGGTTCGCTTAACAAACAAGACAAATTGTTATTTATAATCCACTGAAATAGAATAATAAGACTTTAAATATGATCCATTTGGATAGCATGCGACGTTATTTATGGTCCACAGAAATAAAAAAAAGTAAGCAGCGTTATTTATTGTTCTGAAAACATGAGGTTCGTAGGAAAGGAATAGTTCTGGCTGTATAAATGAATACGAAAAGATGAAAAAAATATTGATGTGAAATTAGTTGTGTATTGAAAGTTTCCATTACAGCTCGATCACCAGGTATGGTAGAAAACGTTACTTATTGGTGAAGATTATGTACCTGACCGAAGATCTTCGTCAAACGAATAGTAATTCTGACACCGTGTGGTGCATCTTTAGTACTGACTATAATAACGACTTCATTTACCGGAACTCGTCAGAGATGAACCATGAGGGTTCATAAGGCGCGGCAGCAGCGTGATGGTTCTTAAGGCGCGGCAGCAGCATGAAGGTTCTTGAGGCGTGGCAACAGCAGGAGGGTTCATAAGGCGTGGCAGCAGCATGAGGGTTCATAAGGCGTGGCAGCAGCGTGAAGGTTCTTAAGGCGTGGCAGCAGCATGAGGGTTCATAAGGCGTGGCAGTAGCATGAGGGTTCATAAGGCGTGGCAGTAGCATGAATGTTCTTAAGACGTGGCAGGAGCATGAGGATTCATGAGACGTAGCAGCAGTATGAGGGTTCATAAGGCGTGGCAGGAATAGCATGAGGGTATTTAGACCCCCAACAGGCAGTGCAAAGGGAACAACTACATTTCTGCCTCCTGAGGGCCTGTGCCCTGCTCTTTATAAGCACCCAACAAAATCAGCACCAGACTTTGTCTCTACAACCGATACATCCTTCAGCAACCCTCACCAGAAGCCCTCTCTATGCCCTCTTATCCACAGAAGTACCTTACGATCACCGCTACAGGCATCCGGAAATACTCAGCAACACTGGCTGCGTTCGAGATTTTTAAGCGTACTCAAGCTCTTTGTTATCTGATACTGTACGCACAAACTCTTCAGTACGCAAGTACTCGCACTATGAAGGAAAAAGCAACCAAAATACGGGAGTCAACACTGTAAAGACCATAATTTTATTAAGATATACGTGTAAATTTAGTCTGTACTTATCTCTTTCTGTTGGGTATTTGTATACAATTTTAAAGAATACCGTAACTGAATGAGAATAGTTTTGATACTAAATAGATATTATTTGCCCCGCTGAAGCGAGGCAATAATAATCCTACTGAAGTGACCTGAAGCTGGGCAATAATAATACCTCAGAAATGAAGCAATACTTGCCACGCTGAAGCGAGGTAACATTTTTCACATTCAAACAAGGCAATATTCATCACCCTGAAGCGAGGCAATATTCGTCACGCTGAAGCGAGGCAGTATTCGTTACGCTGAAGTGAGGAAATATTCGTCACGCTGAAGCAGGACAATATTCGTCACGCTGAAGCGAGGCAATATTCGTCACGCTGAAGCGAGGCAATATTCGTCACGCTGAGCCAAGATTTGAGGTCCACGCAATCTTGGCACCGGAAAAATCGATGATTCCGCAAATTTGAGCTTCAGAAGACGAGTGGAAATTGAGCAGTCGGGAGTGAGTGGAGGTTGTAATGAGTGGCAGTGAGTGGGAGTTGTAATGAGTGGCAGTGAGTGGGAGTGAGTGGGAGTGAGTGAGAGTTAGTGAGCGTGATTTGTAGTGAGTGGAAGAGAGTGGAAGTTGGTGAGCGTGATTTTTAGTGTGTGGGAGTTGACGAGTGTGAGGTGTAGTGAGTGGAAGTGAAAGGGAGTGAGAGGGAGTGGGCCATAGTGAATGGGAGTAAATGGGCATGAGTCGTAGTGAGTGGGAGTCAGTGGGAGTAGGAGTGAGGGGCGAAGGAGGATGAATGGAGGTAGGATGTGTCATATGGAGCTCATTTCCATAATTTAATAGATATATTATAACTATATTAGATAGTTCCCGTGGAAACTCCACGGTTTCAATTTGACTATTTTGAAATTATTATAATGACGAATGTATTAAAGATTCAAGACAAATAATTGTATTTTAAATAAATATTTTTCATAAATGTATACAAAACTTCTATTTTGTATGTTATCTACCGACAACATGGCCTAAATAATACAAATGGAAATTCCACTGTTTGAAGGCGTTAAAATTAGATCTATGAAATAAGATACATTTGCAGTTTTACCTATGGTACTATTAGAACTTCAACATTTTTCATGACTACATACAGAACTTCCATTCTGTATCTTATCTACTGATAACATGGTCATGTAGGAAAAAAAGCTAATAATAGGAAAAACGGAGTATTTAATAGTAACCCGGCGCCTTTAATATCCACAATACAAGGTTTATGATACAACTATACCAGTTCTGACTTCAGTTTAATAATTTTTCTTTAGTAATAGAATGGAAGAAATGGGACGGACACACACAGAGAGACAGGGATGGAGATAAACTACTTATTATATAAGAAGATATTGACATGCATTCCACACTTTTTGAAAATATGAGAAAAAAGTAAGTTAAATGTGTGTATTAAATTCTGTAGATTTCCCCACCAGTGAACACCTATTGTTACCATGAAGTTAAACATACATTTGAAAACTTTCCAAAACTTGACGCCAGAAAAGTAAATTAAATGTGTGTAGTAAAGTCCGTAGATTTTTCTCACAGATGGACTCCGATTATTACTAAATTGTTCCTACTCGTCTACCCTACTCATCTCATTACGAGTTAATTTTCAGCCATTTTTTGCTTCTATCCTTCAGTTGCGTAGCCCATTGAGGCATTGAAAAGTATTAAAAATAAACTTTAGAGATATTTCAATTTTAAATTTTTTCGTTGAAAAAACGTTCATGCCTAAAATTACACTCTAAAATGTTTTTTCCCCATTGAAACAAATAAGCAATTAGTATCATTTTCGAAAACTATATATTTTCAAGTTAGTTAGTAAAATATTTGTTTTTTCCATATCAGACTTGTGGGAATAAATTATTAGTGTTAGTATTTTTTAGCAATATGCAATTTACATATTTTCTTGATACATATTTTGTACAACATATTTCATCACTAATATATATTCTACGTTAACATCAATGCAGAAATTCTGTCCTAAAAGTATGTTCAGCCAAAATCCATTTCGTTCTACAATGTCATGAATTCATTTTTTATCATGTTCTTTTTACCACTGATAAAACGTATAAAACACATTCTATAAACAATAGATATTAATTTTAGCTTAAAAACATGTGCTTGTTTTTTAATGAGTGCAAATGTGTGAAACTGCTCGTTACTAAGAAATTCATTCCCGGTTCTACAATAAATTAAAACAACATTTTGAATTATTTTCATTATTTCCAAAACGATTTGAATCAAATTCAAGCACATGTTTCTATTATTTCCTATGTAATTTCAGCGTATGTCAGACAATCAAAATTCATTTCAGTAAATCCTTCAAAGTCTTTTCAGTAAATTTCGTTCAAAGTCCCCCAAACTTTGAAATTCAGGCTTTGAATAATTTATTGTCATAAAAAATTCATACTCCCACCACTGGCTTTTTCACAACAGCTCATTACGATTTGTTGATTCTGCTTTCATGGCGGGCAGTCCTCAAATTTCAAGGGTTTTGTTAGAAAGTCTCGCAATCTTTTCCAAAATACTATTTTTTTTGGCAGAAGCGGAATTTTTAAAATGCTTCCTCACACGACCAACTTTGCGACGTCTAATTTTCGCGCATTACGCCCCATTCAGCTCGCCAACTTTAGTTCAAGAAACTGAGAGCCAAATTACAGAACTGTGTTCCAGCCGACAAGATTTGGCCAGTCTGATGAAAACTACAAGTTTGAATCTTAGACTCGTGCTTTTTTTCTCCTTAGAGCTAGTGAGAGTAATTGCGTGTTCAGCTGCAGCTTCTATGCCTTAGAGTTCCCTTTAAAGTGGAGAAAATAAATTATATACAGGGTGTCCATAAAGTCTCTTATAAAAGCCTCTCATAAAGTCTCAACAGCACCTCTTTCACCAACAGGGTCCCTGAAACACACAAATGCAAAATGTAATCAAAAACTTCAATAGACACTAAACACAATAGAACAAATTTAAATAAAATATCTTATTAATTGAATTTGATTTTTTTTTGAAATGGTAAAGAAACTTTATGGATGCCCTGGGCATGAAATATGAAGAGTTCTGCACTGCGTGCTCCAAAATTTGTAGGTGTGTGTTCCAGCAATCATTGATATGATATAGTTGAGTAGCGCCGCAGTCAATAGTCTACTGCAAATCTCTAAACAAGGCTTAAATGTGCAACAAATAAATATATACAGACCAAAAATATTACTAGGGTGGCCCATAAGATACTGATCATTTAAAAACGCTATATATGTATATAAAACTAGTTAACAAGGATAAATGTTAACCGTTAGTAGTATAGATACACAAAAAATAACTTTGAAACTTCTTTTTCAATATAGAAGTAACCTCATCTCTCTAGCATTCTTAGTTTTATAGTTACTAGTGCAATGTGCACCCGCAAAATTAAGGATCTATGAAGTAAAATACATTTTTCATTTTTATCCGTGGTATTATCAAAATTTGAATATTTTTCATGAATGTATCCAAAACTTCCATTTTCTATTTTACCTAGCGATAACAGGGCCGAGTGGGAGAAGAAAGCTAATAACGGAAAAAATGGCGTGTTTTATAGTGATCCAGTGCCTTTGGTACCGACTATACAATGCATTGTATTGTCTAGTGCAATGTGTACCCGTTAACTTTGCCATGCGAGCAGCATTGCTTCGTCTTGCCATTTTACGTTGTTCGTCCGATAGTCTTCGGCGTCTTTCTTGCTGCCGAAGTCTTGCTACTTCTCTCTTACGGTTAAACACGTTTCTATCAATGTTGGCCTTTTTTGCCGGAATTTTATTTTGAAATATCCTCTAATAATAGAGGATTCAAGAAGAGGATACCAAAAAAGAAGAGAGGATTCTCTGAAGTTTTTCAAGAAAATCACAATTCCGAAAACAATAACTCAATTTCCAAAATCTTTGGCCTTATACCAAGTGGTAACCAGGTTCCTGGTCAAACTATTATAATTTAAAACATTTATTTTCGCATTATCAATTAAAAGAGAGCGTCCACTCACAGTTATTATCCTAGCATGCATTTCGGTATGTCTCAATTTTTTGCGGCAGTGTACCCGTGCCAACAAAAATGATGGCAAAAAATATTTATAAATCTTTCTTGAGATAATCTTTCTGTCGCTTTTCTTTTTCTTTCTCGGTTCAGTCTTTTTTTCGTTCGAGTGGAGTTTTCATGCTTAAGCTTATTTCAAAGGTAACTTATTTTTCTTAAGACAGTAATAAACACTTAGAATAGAGTATTTTTGAGCCGCAATATACCGCCGAACTCAGTATCCACGATACAGACTCGAGAAGGGGTCACACGGACGGACGGACGGACGGACGCGGCTCTTATTATTATAGTGATTAATAGTAAATTATTTTCAAAGCTACTGAATCCAGAATTCTGATGCCATCGATACTAAATTTATTGTTAAAATCATTTTCTTTTTCATTGACATCCTTTGACTGATATATATATATATATATATATATATATATATATATATATATATATATATATATATATATATATATATATATATATATATATATATATATATATATATATATATATAAGAAAACGTGTTTAAATATTCAAATATTTATAAGTTCTAATTAACTGCTGATATTTAAAGTGGATTTAGGATGTGGTCGGAAGTCTTTGCAAAAATTCGGGTAGCAAAGCAAAAGCAATCCAGTGAATTTCGTTTCACTGATTGAATCCTTCAGAATTTTTATTTACTTGTTAATTTAATTTTAATTCAATATCTCCAGGATTAAACTTTTACAAATAAATTTTTTCGTCCATTTGTGTTTTCTCGACAAGGCACATGAGCAGCAAGTCTGTATTTGCTCACAATTATGCAACTCAAAATTGGGGTTCCAGAAATCTTTGAAATTCCTGCAGTTCAGGAACCACAGCTGCAGAATCTTGGTCTTTCCGGCGGCAGCACTGTACAGAAACTCACCTCAATTTAATAAAAAGCAGAGCGCAATTCAACAACGCGAACCTTTTCTCAAAACTGTACAGTAATGCGGCGCTAGAATTGGGGTATTTGTGCTGAGCCTAACTTACAAGAAACCATTAAAAAAATCCCTGTTGAGTTAATTGAAATGTTTATTTTCCAAGGCTGACAACTGAAGCAAAACTGAAGTTCAGTTGATATTATATCTTCTCGTAATAAATCATGTTTAATTTGAGTCTCAATTTTCTTTAACATTTTTGGGAGGTCACTTAAGAGAACTGACAAGTTTTCAAACTTGGCCCAATAATCTCAACTCTCCCAACTAACTGCAATTCTACCTCAATTTCATAAGAAGAGATGCCAGAGGAATTTTATATACCCTAAGACTTACAGTACCAGTTGTCAGGTGTGTGAAAATGAGCGAGCTTAGAACTGCACCACTCGCAGAATAACATTAAGTCAATCACTAGGCAATCAATAGCGTTTCTTGCCTCAATTGCCTCAGCAATATTGCGGCAATCGTTCCCGCTATCATATTACAGCTTTCATAGCACGACAGTTGCGAGATCAAGCACGTTATATTCACGGATATATTTCCTGTGTGTCCCCAGCGAATGTATTTTTATTTTGGTGTGTGACTTGACGTACTGTCATTCTTAGTAGAAACTTGTATTATAGTAGAGAAACTAGAATTTCTCACCAACCAATTGAATGAGAAATTCACCTGCAGTAATTTCAATCATCCCTGCCACTTGTTAGCTTGACTCTCGCGTCGTAAAGGCCAGAAATATAGAAACACGAAATTTACCTAAAAACTGTTTATTTTTCATTAGTATTCTCATGCATGGAAAGAGTTGGTGTTACTACCACTTCGTAGAAGTGACGCAGATTCTTGTGTTTAGAAGGAAACGCATTTATTATTATTTTTTGGCAAAAGTTCAAATCTCAAATGTGTATACTGAATCTCACATTAGACAAAAGACGTCTCGTACGCACAGATAAAAATATCCAAAGGATCTTCCACATCTTTCTGTGAAAATTGTACAAATTATAAGTTTTAAAACGCAGAGAAGTATTTCAGTAGAGAGGGCACATTATTGAAAGAAAAATGCAGCATTTGTGTAATACCAAACTACCTGTTCAGTTGCAGGTCGTCAGTTAAGTCAACTGCCATCAGAACTGAGGTGTCAATCATCATCATCATTTATCACCGTTATGGGACAGGAAAAAATCCATAATGGATTCATGATATAGGACCCAATGCTGGTCACAACTTTTATGCATAAATGAAGGAGAGGAAACTGTGGAATGTTTTTTTTGGAAGCTTATGCAGTAAGAGCTGTATTTAATGGCAGTCTGTGCAGTAAAAATTTTATTGAAGCGTGTGCAGTAAGAGCTGTATTTAATGGCAGTCTGTGAAGTAAGAGCTGTATTTTATTGAAGTGTGTGCAGTAAGAGCTGTATTTAATGGCAGTCTGTGCAGTAAGAGCTGTATTTTATTGAAGCGTGTGCAGTAAGAGCTGTATTTAATGGCAGTCTGTGCAGTAAGAGCTGTATTTCATGGAAGCGTGTGCAGTAAGAGCTGTATTTTATGGAAGCGTGTACGGTAAAAGCTATATTTAATGCCAGTCTGTGTAGTAAGAGCTGTATTTTATAGAAGTGTGTGCAGTAAGAGCTGTATTTTATGGAAGCGTGTACAGTATGAGCTGCATTTTATGGAAGCGTGTGCTGTAAGTGCTGTATTTAGAAACAAGCGAATACCAATAAATACAAGGAAACAAGCAAATACCAATAAATACAAACTAAATCCATATTTTAATGTAGTTCCCACCTGAAAAATTACACGAAACATTAAGTTTGGGAAGACACCTGACAGATACAACCTCCCTTGCTCTCTGAAAGCTTAAAATTTATTATCTAATTTTCCGTATTTTCCTGTTACTCAGCTCGCAATATCAAGAGCGAACTCTCTCAGAAGATAAAAAGTGATTTTATTTTCGCCTCGGAGTTATTAAAGCTTTGCAAGCTCTGTAAACCTGGCGAGTTTTCCCGACATTAACTCATTTGTGTTTGCACTTCCTGAGTT
This sequence comes from Trinorchestia longiramus, assembly GCA_006783055.1. Taxonomy (NCBI): domain Eukaryota; kingdom Metazoa; phylum Arthropoda; class Malacostraca; order Amphipoda; family Talitridae; genus Trinorchestia; species Trinorchestia longiramus. Next base: position 20,959 of record VCRD01003640.1, read on the forward strand.
AAGTCGGACATCTAAAGAATGACGTGTTGACGCGCGTTGCTACGAGAGGCAATTTTCATATGCAAATATAAAGGAGCTTTTCGGAGACGGAGTGCAGCTGTGGTGCGTGTTGCATTGCAGTGTTGTTTGTGACTAAAGTTTTGTCATAGAGCTTCTCACCCTGTGTCATTTGTGACTTAGGTTTGTCACAGAGCCTGCCACCCTGTGTTATTTGTGACCTAATTTATGTCACTGACCGCGTCATAAGGAAAATAAGCTGCATGTGTGTCGTAATATAACTTCGTAAGAGTACCAGATTTAAAAGAAATAAAATCGTGCAGGACTTGAGTTCAATACAGAGTTTTGTAGTTTGAAAATGCTCAACAATAAAAAACAGCTGCGGTTTCTGGGATGAAATATGGTAAAGTTACCACAACGGACACATTTTTAAAAGGCTTGTAGTGAGTCACTATTATTAACCAATCCTTAATTAGCGTGGTAATTAGTTCGCAGGAGAGCAACTTGATCTCCAAGCCCAAATGCAAAAAAAAGCAACTTGAATGTAATGAGAATAATTTTGTGTTTATGTTGTTGTCACTCAAGTTGAAGTAGAATTGCACTACAACGAAATCACAATAAAAAAAATTACCAATGCTTTTAGAATGACAGCCTCTATGCTCTTGGAATAACAGCCTCTATGTTCTTGAAATGCCAGGCTCTTTACTCTTGGAATAACAGCCTCTATGTTCTTGGAATGCCAGACTCTTTGCTCATGGAATGCCAGACTCTTTGCTCTTGGAATACCAACCTGTATGTTCTTGGAATGCCAGACTCTATGTTCTTGGAATAACAGCCTCTATGTTCTTGAAATGCCAGGCTCTTTACTCTTGGAATAACAGCCTCTATGTTCTTGGAATGCCAGACTCTTTGCTCATGGAATGCCAGACTCTTTGCTCTTGGAATACCAACCTGTATGTTCTTGGAATGCCAGACTCTATGTTCTTGGAATTCCAGCTTCTATGTTCTTGGAATAACAGCCTCTATGTTCTTGGAATTCCAGCCTCTATGTTCTTGGAATAACAGCCTCTATGTTCTTGGAATTCCAGCCTCTATGTTCTTGGAACAACAGCCTCTTTGCTTTTGGAATTCCAGCCTCTATGTTCTTGGAATAACAGCCTCTATGTTCTTGGAATACCAACCTCTATGTTCTTGGAATAACAGCCTCTATGTTCTTGGAATGAGTCATTTTGTTGTTGAAATAAAACCTTCATGTTTGCGTAATAAAGACTCATTCGCAGTTGAAATGTGTGTCATTTTGCTGTTGAAATAAAAGCCTCTTTGCCCTCAGAACAAAAGTCTTCACATTCTGGAATAAAGTTCGCGACTCAACTTCTTTCTTCGAGGCTTGTTTAAAAGTTTCAAGACGTTTTGGCCAGAGGTAAAACTTGCATGAGTTCAAAACCTTCAAACTTTTCTCATATTGAACAAACTTTGTAGCTTCTCGTAAAGTTTGCAATGAATCGCACGGTTTCATAAACAGAAAATTTCATTAATTTTAGTTTTGAAATAAATGAGAAATTTTGTGCACGGTTTCATAAACAGAAAATTTCATTAATTTTAGTTTTGATATAAATGAGAAATTTTGTGGTAAGTAAAAAGGGTCTGCATTGCTTTGAGTGTGGGGCAAATTAAACTAAAAGTTGCGACTTGACATGAGAGTTATAGTGAGATTATAACTTCAAGTGTGGGGGTAAATTAAATAAGTTGTAACTTGACATTAGGGTAATAGCAAGATTATAACTTCGAATGTCGAACTTATTTCAAAATAATATTCAAATTAATATAGAATAGAATAGAATAAGGCAATAGGAACGAGCCGTTTGGCCCATTCTTGGTTCAATACCGAAGTCCCATGCCGTCTAAAAGTAAATCCATCAGTCATGCACGTACACCTTAACCACGTAAGTCAATTTAGTCGTGTGCACACATATCACTCACG
>VCRD01003640.1:23127-41118 GCA_006783055.1 Trinorchestia longiramus
CAAGTCCCTCAGAAAGTGCTAACTCCCGATGATGCGTTGAAGGTCTGTTATAATCAGCGTATCTCTCTGGGGAAAAAGAAAACCGGTACATATTAGTGTTTAGTTGTCTTCAATTGTAATAGTATATAGCACTACTGACATTCCGCCTGACAAGAAGTGATTGAATATGATTGCAGCAAGAATCTACTAACTGTAACGTAGCATTATGTTCACACGTCTGTAATTTTTTCTTCAGGAGGAACTTTGCAGGCTAGAAAATTTTTCTTATATAAGATGAAAGCTGCCGAGTTCTCAGAAAATATATTTTTGAGATCCATATGACATAAGGCTTTGAACTATTTTCGTATACATTTCACGCTAAAACGATCAAATCATTCAGAATCGTCTCATATCAGATATTCTCGATGTCGAATTTGATTCCAGACATGCCTTAGAATTGCGCGTTACAAAAGAATATTGCCGAGGTTTCCTCGAGCACTTTTCTCTACAAGATCCTCAGGTTCTATTCATTATGAATTTATAGTAGCATTTACATCTCCATGGTTTTTACCTATAGTGAAAACTGGAACTCAATGAACCTGTAAAACTCGTGCAAAAAATCGCTAGGATGGGATGGAAGAACTCGAAATAAATGCCTCCTGTTATATAGATCCAGGTATGTAGCTGAATTAGAAAATTAGTACGATGATGCACGAGTTGGTCGTCCTCTCTTCTCGAGTAAATACCGAAGTTAACTTATGTAACACTATACAGTCCTTCAGACTATCGAAGGACTATCGAAGTTCTTCAGACTTCCGGTCTTAGTCCTTCTATATAAGTTGTTAGAGATTTTTTTATCGATTCTCATGTTTGTGCTCAGACAATCAGACATCATGTCATTCAGTTCCTTCAGCTGCCAAACGAAAAAACGAGTTGCATTTGCATTTGCATTTTTATTCAGATCACAACGCGCACTCTCATAATTTTTTCAGTAAAACACTTGTCACACAACACCTTCCTCACCTATACAGTATAGTTTCTTATCATATAGAAAAAAAGATTAGAAAATAAGTAATATCGTTTTTTTCCTCATGATGTAGTTGAGTTTGAAAAATCACATATTACTAACTTTGAATCTTGGGGATAGTTTTTCTTGTTTTGAATGACACTTCGTGCCATCATGTTTTTAATGCTTTTTTCAAAATAATCTTTGGGCTTTGAAGAAAAGCCAGATCGAGATCTTCTTTAAGTTGAATATCACCTCTATACATTTTATTACTAAAGACTAAAGTGATGCTACAAAACCTGAAACGGCTAGGTGAGGTAAACCATTTCACTTGAAGCTCATAATTGTTTTCCTGAGTGATTTTTGCTGTGTGCGGTCTAATATTATCGTACTGAAGCACAACACATTTCCCGTAGAGCAATGCTGTTTTTTCTATATGACAGCTTTTAGATTTTCAAGTTATCAGAAGTATTTTGAAGCCTTAACTGTTTAATTTGGGTTTAATTGTTGAAAGCTGACCAGTTTTATCATGTCCCATCATAAAGCAAGCTATATTCTTTGTTGGGTGTAGTCCTAGTTTTGTAACTCGCTGCAGACTTTGATTTTTACTCAGCCTTTTGCGTTGAACATTGTTATAAAAATCTTATTTCTTGTGCTTTAATCATCATTCAAATCATAGAAATCCATTGTACTAGTATTAAGATCTTCCATAGTTTACAAAAGCCTGAATTTATGCTCTTGGGAGTTTTATTAAATAGTTGAGCCAATTCTTTACTAGTGGACTTTGGATTGGCCTCTCCTGTTTCATTGAGATTTTTTTAACAGTTGACTTCGGTTTCCCCTAATGTGGACTGTCCTTGAGATGAAAATCTCGAGACATAAACTTAGCAAACCATCGTTGGTGTTTTTGACCATTCAAAGCATTGTTCCCATACACAGAACAAATGTATATTGCAACACATGTGGCTGATGTACCATTCTCGTAATCATAGAGCATATAATGTTTTAGATGCTTTTCGTCAACCCCCATTTCTTGAGGGTTCTACCAATTGAATTTTTCCTAATTTGAAAATTATTATTTCAGAAGAATTTATAGGTACATCAAAACGTAGACTTCATTCAAACTCAAAATTTTAGTTTTAGGATCTTAGGAGAACTAGATAGTGCCCGTGGAAATTCTACGATTTAGATTTGATTTATTTGAAATTATTTTAGAGATGAATTTATTAAAGACCTACGACCAATTATTGTGTTTGAAATGACTGCTTTTCATTACTGTATACGGAACTTCCATTCTGTATCTTATCTACCGATAACATAGCCTAGATAGTACCAGCTGAAATTATTTATTCTAAAAGTGACAAAATTGAGGATCTATGAAATAAGTACATTTTTCAGTTTTACTTGCGGTACTATCAGAATCTGAATATTTTTCATAAATATATACAGAACTTCCATTCTGTATCTTATCTACCAATAACATGGCCGTGTCAGAGAAGCAAGCTAATAACGGAAAAATGAAGTATCAAAGTGATCTGACGCCTTTGGTAACCACAATAGACTGCTTAGAATACACCAGTTCTGATTTCAGTTCAATAATTTTTCTTCGCTAATATGTAGATGGGAATAAATGGGACGGACACACAAAAATAGAAAGGGAGAGAGAGATGGAAATACATTGTCTATTATATATGTAGATAAAAAATTGACTAGGAAAAACGATATCTTTTTCTTTCCAACCTAATACTTTTACCCAAGTGCAATATATGAAGTACTTGTAGACCCACACGTGAAAAAATTCGCGAGCTTTTTACGTTTTTTTTTATTCGCCAGTGAACGTGGGTTTTGCGATGGAGTTTCCGGATTGAAGGATATGCCTTTGGTATCCACAATCCAATGCTTATAATACATGTATACCCTACCGAATTACCTCAAATTTAATTCCATCAGAGAGTGACAGAACGACTGACTAAGCAAGCGAGCAAGCAAGCTATTTTAATAAATACAATCAACATCTGTTTCGGTTATACAGGGTGGCCCATTCGTTACTAACCCTTTTAAAATGCTATAATTGTAAAACTAGTTAACATGGATAAGTGTTAACTCTTGGTATAATAAATACAAAAAAATTAAAATCCCACCTTCAGTATAAAATTAACCTCATCTCTTTACCATTCTTAATTTTATAGTTAAAGCATATAACGTAAAAATTGTATATGTTAAAGTGATATGTGTTTATATTGTCTGTGAAAATATGTTAAGCTTTCATAAAATTTGTATTCAAATTTGAATTATAGTGAAAATATATCAAATTTGTAAGCTTCTATATCGATAAGTGTCAATCGATTTTACCTCTCTATTATTTAGGGTAGCAATAAAATAAGTAAATATACTTTTCAAGTAGATTTTGCACGACAGATTACCGCTTTCCTCTTAATTTCACAGCAAACACACAGAAAGGTAATTCTTTCGGGTTTAATTTCTCTCGTACCTCCTCCATAAGCCACAGGATCTCATGCGAGCTTTGTACTCTTCGGCCATCTCCGGTGTCCACCCATGCACTTTCCCTTGCAGGTGCCGAGGTACGTCACTGATTGCAACGTTGCACACTGGGCAGTTGAACCTCTGAAAAATAGAATAATATAGTTTCCCACTTCTCATCTATACGTCCAATTCTCACCATTTTTTTTTGTTTAGGATGTTGCATGGACTAAGTAAGTAGTCAATTCGATGATTGGCTGTGAAACTTTCAGCATTATTTTAACTGCAATGCCGGAATAATCTGTTAAACCTGGAGCTGGAGATGCTTATAATACACACTGTATGTTATCTTCAGCAGAGATCAAAAAAACAAATTCTCACGATAAATCTGTGTAATTGAAAGAACTTTTAATTCTTAATTCGTACATGAAGGAGTGAATATTCGACAGTTCCCGTGGAAATTCCACGATTATGATTTGACTAATATGCCATCATTTTAATGATGAATGCATTAAAGATTTACGACGAATTATTGTGTTTTGAATTAATATTTTTGTGAATATATATATATATATATATATATATATATATACATATACATATTTGTAAATACATATATACATAATGTATAATTTTCTTTTTCTATTTTATATAGGTATAAGGTGGCCCAAATAGTACCCGTTGAAATTCCTTGGTTTAAAAGTGATAAAATTAAAAGGTATATGAAATAAAACACAGTATCACTTATACCCATGGTACTATCAGAACGTGAATATTTTTTATGAATCTTCAAAGAATTTCCATTCACTATCTTCTCCACCAATAACATGATCCTGTAAGAGAAGAAGGCTAAAAAATAGAAAAAAATGGCTTATCTACATGTACAGTAAGGACCACAGAAAAGTAAACCCAACTTTAAATATTAATTACTTCACAGTGAATGAAGATATTTTAGGTCTGTTATTTGCATTAAGAGCAGAGAAATATTCTCCATAAAAATGTCATGTCTCATCAAATTGGTTCGACTCCTATTTCTCACCAATGTGATAAATAATAGCTGTAAAAATGAGAGTTGCACATGAAGTATATAAAGATTAGGATTGATAGTCAACTTTTAAACATTAGTAACCTTCGATGAAAATACTTAAGTTTCATTTGATGCATCACACACAGAGATACGTATCGTAGATACAAAGCTTTCGGTTAGAGTATAAATAAAGTCCAAATCGTCTGAAAATTAACACTTAAAGCTAAATTTCCAAATGGCGAAGCCCATCGTTATGCAACTCACGAATGAACAACGCATTTTCATCAACAACGTCTACGCAGAAAGCAAGAGTTTGAAGGAAGTTCAAAATGAATTCGAACAGAGATTTCTTGAAATAAGTTCTCCAATCAAGAAGACTGTCTGGAAGACTGTTAAAAAATTTAGAACACATGGTACTATTTCAAATCTAAACAAAAGAAATTCAGGACGATTGAAAACTGTAAGAACTAACGAAAACATTGAACGTGTTCAACAAGTAATAACTGAAAATCCTAAGGTATCTAAAAAAAGAAATGGTACAGAATTGTCATCATCCTCTTTCCAAAGATTGTTCAGAATGATTTGCAATATTATCCTTACGGAGCTAAAGTTAAGCAACAACTTCTTGAAGAAGATTATCCTCGTCGCTTGAGATTGGCTCACTGGTTCGCTGAACGTCCAGAAATTTTTACTAAATGGTTAATGGTGGGAGATGAATGCGCATTTCATATGAATTAAGCTGTAAATATGCAGATCTGTAGGCATTATGCGCCGAAAAACCATCCTTCTCAAGAAAATACTTATGAAATCAGTATGAGTAGAGAATATGTGTCTCTTTGGTTGGGTTTGTGCGACGCCGGATCGGCAATTGGACCATTTTTTATGCTATAACGCTAAATGGTGACAAGTATTTGCAAATGTTAAACACAGAAATTATTCCACAGCTTCAGATTGCTTACGGAAGAAATTTTAATCGTATTTGGTGGATGCAAGATGGTGCTCCCGCACACAGAACACTAATCGTTAAAAATTATTAGCAAGACATGTTTGGAAGGAAAATAATAGCGCTTGGCCATGACATTGAATGACCACCCAGGAGTGCCGATCTCACACCTTGTACTTTTTTTCTGTGGGGCTATTTGAAGAAATAAGTGTATTTTTTACCGCCCCGGGATTTGGAGGAATTGGCAAATTGAATTAGAAGTGAAATAGATATTTTGAAAGACAATCCTGATGCAATTAAAGGTGCTATGAAATCAATGAAAGTAAGATGTGAAAAATGTTTCAACGCAGCTGGCCGCCATTTGCAATAAAAATATACATTTCGGTTCCACATCTAGTAATCCATTTCTGTTATGCGTTATTAAGTGAATCGTTATAACTCGTTTGAAAATAAGTTGAGTCTAAAACTTCTTTAGAATATTACAATGACATTTTAATTTTTTACCCACATTTTTACAGCTATTATTTATCTCATTGGTGAGAGATAGAAGTGGAACGAATCTGATGTGACTTGATATTTTTATGAACATTTCTCTGCACTTAATGCAAATAACAGACCTAAAATATCTTCATTCACTGTGAAGTAATTAATATTTAAAGTTGGGTTTACTTTTTGTGGTCCATACTGTATAATAGACAATGTATCTCTATCTCTCACTCTCTCTGTATCAGTGTGTGTCCGTCCTATTACTTCCTATCTATTACTGAAGAAAAATTTTTGAACTGAAATCAGAACGTGTATGGATGTAGTATAAACATTGTATTGTGGGTACCAAAGGCGCCCGATCACTATAAAATACTCAATTTTTTCCGTGATTAGTTTTCTTTTTATACACGGCCATGTTATCGGTAGTTAAGATACAGAATGGAAATTCTGTATATATAAATAAAAAATATTCCGGTTCTAATAGTACTACGGATAAAACTGAAAAATGTATTTTATTTCATAGATCCTTAATTGTATTACTTTTAAACCATGAAATTTTAACACGTACTATCTAGGCCATGTTATCGCTAGATAAGATACAAAATGAAAGTTTTGCATATATTTGTGAAAAAGATTCATTTGAGACTCCATAATTCGTCATAAATCTTTAATATACTAGTAGACCCACACATAAAACTTCACGTGTTTTTACTGAACTTGTTTTCTACGAGTTTTTGCTAGTTGACGTGGGCTTTGCGAAAGAGTTTACACATTGATGGATGTGCCGTTGGCAAACACAATACAATGGTTAGAATACATGTATACCCTACCGAATTTCTTCTTATCTAAATTCGTAACAGCATGACAGAGACGGATCAAGTAAGGAAAAAGCTCCTATAAATGTGAAACATAAAGAAGAAGAAGACCAAACAAACAAACAAACAACAAACTGTGTATTATTATAAAGTGGAATTCGTCGACATAATGATTTCAAATTAGTCAAATCTAAAATCAAATTTATAATGCAAATATGGACCAAAAATTCTCAATTATGTCACTTTAAACCCGTGAAATTTCCACGAGAACTATCTAGTTTTCACAAAACTGAAAGTACGCAAAGCCGTGTCTATTGGGAATGGAAAATGAAATATTTTAGAGTTCACGGCATTGCAGCAGACGACTACATACATTAGCTTATTTTGTCGAGGACACAAACAAATCAGTTTACAGCATGATAATCTTACTGATTTTAGAAATGCACCTTACAAGTGTTTTCAATAGTATTTATGGAAAAGACATTGATTATCGGGTTCCAGCTGAGTCAATTCTCCCCCATAAAAAAAAAAGAATAAAATAACACAAAAATAACGAACGTCATGCAGTCAGCTATATATATTCGTTTGTAATGCATTCAGAAAACTCTTGCATTCCTCATACCAGCACCAGGATATTAACATGAAGAAATACAATGCCATATCAGCATCAGTTCTATAACTTTGTCTCTACTGCCATATTTTTAAGTGAACATTCGAATTTTTTCCCTCGAATTTCTAAGAAAACAGTGGTTATGTTTTTCCTCTCTCAATGAAATTGAACTACTTTATGATCGTCCGTAACCCCCTTTCAATATTTTCATTACTTTGAGGAATTTTGTTTCAACTTTTAGAACTATGCATAAATGGAGTAGAAAAATTTTAAATTATGAGCGTTCATGAGAGTGAAAATAAGTTTATATGCGATGGCAGTTCTTCTACGCCTCTAACAAGATCAGTACACGTGGGGAAATACAAAAGCAAAAAAGAGCAGATTCCAAGTTTCATAGATGACGTATTATACTTACTAGCATGAAATTATTGTTTAAAGAGAAACAACGAGGCGCAACGGAAGACAGGTGTAAGTGAGTAGTCTCACAGAATATAGTCACAAGTAGCAAGGTGGTTCAGTCTGCTTGAAGTAATAACGAAGTCAGAAGTGAAAAGAAGAAGAGTCAGAGGTGAACCGAAGCATAAATGGCGTGAGAGACGTACTAAGTGAGAGACGTGCAGAAGATAAGAGTCCATGTGTTACAGTTTTTAAAATGTAGAGAATTCATGTGTTCCAAAACTCTTGGATGGACGTTGGATAAAGGCTTGTAATCCCACCTGACATTCCCTCTAGCAAAGAATGGATGTAACAAAAGGAACCTCACTATTCTGTGACGAGGGAGCACCAGCGAACACTGAGGGCCGTACAACTCAGACTTTTGACCGCTCTGCAACCTCCCCTCAACCGTCCCTCTTGTCCTCCTCCAGCTCGCTCTAACCACCTGCCCTCCCAAAAATTCAACGTTCAAATAGAAATACGTACTCAGTGGTTCTCTGAATGATCTTTCTCATACGCTCCATGTCTTGGGATGGTACTAGACTATATAACAGACGTTATTTTATTCTACAAATTAATGTAGAGGTAAAATACTCGTATGTTGCCATTCATTCAGAAGTTTTGGTCCGGCCACAATTTTCCTTACATTTTCATAAACGATTAATTACTGATTTCGCTCACACTTATGAGCTCATGTAAATTTTGTGATGAAAGAATTTGCTGAATTCTTTGATAATCTGTAATTTACCTCCATCGTTCGCTTCCGTTGAACAGGAGCAGTTAGAGTCGATGTTTTCTCGTGGTCTTCCAGCTCACGCCTGAAAAAATATTGGGTTGTAGCATAGATTCCACTTCCTAAGCATTTTATGATCTCGGCTCGAGAGCCTGTAGAAGTCTAAATCTGATGTATTAAGACTAGTAGAGAGATGAAGCATCCTAGGTACCCAGCCCGTGTGTTATATCTGTTTTCGCTGGTCTAGTATTTTGAGTTTGAAATTTAAATCAACTACTAAGGCGAATAAATTCAAATTTAAATTGAAATTCAATGATGATAACTCCAATCAAATCATGCAACTTGGACGGATTAGCAAAGATTGAAAAACATAATATGAAGATTATGAACAATAATTCAAAATACAATTAAAGCACTGAAATAAAACCGTAATCATTCATTGCGTACTACAATCCGCAGGAGAAATAAACTATCTGAGTTTATGTTAGTTTTTTGTTTCTAAAATAATCGTTTTTGAAGACACAGGCAAATCGAAATCATCCTTTTGATATTCATAACTTTCATAAATTATATTAATAGAATAATGTTGCACAGATATTAAAAATAATAATTAGATGCAGCCTTTTCAGAGGTATAGGGTGAATCAGGTAAAACTTTACAATTGAAACTCATAATTATATTCATGAGCGATTCATGCTGCCTCCGACCTAGCGTTGTTATGCTGAAGCACAATATATTTCCTACTTAGCAATGCAGTTATTTTCCTCGATAAGACAGTTCTCATATCTTCAGATTGTGAGCTGCACTTAACTGTGTCTGTTCGACTGGGGTTTAAAAGCACATTGAAACCCATGTTCTTCGATTGAAGTGTACTCTAGTTCATAACAGCTTGAAATTGTACCCGTGTCAGTTGTATTGAAGAGTTGAGCCAATTCTCTACTGGTGTACTTTGAATTGGTTATTTCTGTATCTCGAAGACATCTTTTTCAATTGATTTTGGTCTTCCTTAACGTAAATTATCCTGGAGACGAAAATCTTCTGATGAAATCGTAACCAGCCCCCGTTGACATTTTCGAACATTTAAAACATTGTTCCCATACTCTAAACAAATGTTTCTTGCAGCTTATACAGCTAATGGACTAATCTCCTATTCATACATAGAGCACACTATGTCCGAGAGACTCTTCAACAGCAACTATTTCTAAGGGTTGAAACAATTATATTGGTTTGATATTAGTAATTATTACTCCTGAATGAAATAAATACATTATAATTAGTATTTCATTCAAACTAACAATTTTAGTGCTCAAACGAGGATGAAGAAAAATCAGTAAAACATGCATTACTTTCATTCCAAGCTAGTATTTTTAAATAGAACGAGCCGTATACAACATATGAAGTATTACTGCTAGAACAGAAATTAAATGAATACGATCATTATCTGACATGGTAAAAAAACAAAGAATTGCATTCGTTGAAGTGACACGAGTGCATATCCTGTTGTTCAGAATATGTTGAACTTACTGAAAATTTGCATTTAAAATCGAATTAATATGACACTATGCAAATTTTTATGTTGATAATTCTCTTCATATTCTACATGTTTGTTCGTCTCCACTACATAAAGTTAATAAATCTCCTTTATCAAGTGCTCTCCTGAGCACCAGATTACCGCTTTCCTCTTAATTTCACAGCAAACACACGGGAAGGTAGTTCTTCCTTGTTTAGTTTCTCTCTTACCTCCTACGTGAGCTACGGAATCTCATACGAGCTTTGTATTCTTCCAACATCTCCGGTGTCCACCCATGCACTTTTCCTAGCAGGTGCCGAGGTACGTCACTGATTGCAACGTTGCACACTGGGCAGATGAACCTCTGAAAAAAATAAAATAATGCAGTTTCATATATTTCATTAAAACATACAATTTCCACCGACTTTTTTTTTTGGTGTTTCATAGGCTAAGTAAGTAGTCAATTTGATGATCGGCTTTAAAAACTTTCAGCTGTATTTTACCTGCGACGTAGGAATGAAGCGTTTGAGGTTATCAGTGATTTGAGTACAAATGTTATGTTCAGTAGAGAAAAAATCTACCAAGTTCACACAATGAAAATGTGCAACTAAAAGAACTTCTAAATCGTTCAAGGATTTTAATTTGAATATTCAATATAGGGGTACGACTGCAAGTGAAAAAATTAATTCGTTTTTTAATGGATTCAGTTAGCTTTGTTTCCTCGCATATGCCAGTCGCTGCTGTAGTAACAGTAGTCCCATATAGAAAGGGAAGAAGGCTAATGACGTAAAAATCATTAATTTTATAGTATTCTAGCCCCACGATGCAGTGCTTGGAATACATACTACGAAAGCATCAAAATTTCTAACGTTTTAAAAATTTGTATTTTTGGTGCATAAATATTCACGAGATAGATGAATTTTATCCATTAGGTATTCCCTGCATATTTAATTTCATTGCATTACATACCATTTATTCTAATTTCGTTGCTTTTCAATATAGTAATGAGGCAACAATTTAATTACAAGATCCACGATACATTGTAGCCTAGTATGAACACTTCATTTCAGTTCCTTAGTAAAAGCATGTTTAGAATTAATTTCACGCATATAATTGAGCAGTGAAAAGGACACGAAATAGATCTATGAACCAATAAATCGAAAAATATATAAAGGACGGCTTTTATCATAAAGTACACCAGATGATTCATATGTTCCTGCAATAAATTTTATTTTATTTTTTCAATCCATGATAATAACGAGCCCTTTTATTTTCATCAGAGACTTTTTCAGTTATGAAATAAGTTACGTAATTGACAATGAAGTTAGCATAGAAAGTGAACGTTTCACAGTAATTGAGCTACACGGAGCTGGTATGTCGGTGGGGAAGATTTTGAATCTCCTTAATTGGTCAAAAAAGTGAAGTTTCATCTATTGAATTATCGACTAGTTCAAGGATACTGAATGAATTTGAGATCGTGCGAGAACAGAACGTCTCAAGCCAATCACGACTTCCAGGTTCAAAAAAGTGATCAGTTCCAGAATTTCAAGAAATCCTCGTAGCTCCGTGAAAAAGATGACTGCACAGCAAATGTTGCAAGTGAGGCTGTTAAGCGAATCATGACACGTAACCTTGGACTTGGTGCTTTGCAACGCAGATAAGTTTCCGACCTAACAGTTGCTTCAAAGGAGAAAAGACATCAAAATTCCTGAACAGATTGAGGAGCTTGAAACTCACAGCTTGGACAATGTTCTCTTAACAGACGAAAAGCTTTTCACTGTGGAATACCCTGACAACAGAAAAAATAACAGGGTTCTTGAAGAAAATCATCAGTCATGTTCAGGGGATGATAGAAATATTTACGAAGTTCAAAAACCTTCATCATTGATGGTCTGGGCTGGGTTGCCTTCAAGGGGTAAAACCCTTTTTGTGTTTGTTACTGAACGAGTAAAGACCATGGCCACAAAATATTGCTGAAGACCATTGACCTTATAATGGGCCTTTGGGGAAGCGCTTGAGCCGTTACTGTTTCAACAATAGCCCATTTCTATTCCAGCCTGCCTAAATTGCCGATGGCAATCAGTGGCAGCTTTGGGACAAAGTGTTAGATTTTTTATCGAAGTTAGAATGGCCTCCCTCAAGCCCTGACCTTAACCCGATGGACTTCAGCATCTGGTCCACAAAGCAAATGGAAACCTCTATTGAAATTAATATCACAAAAAATACGAACATGACGTACGTTTTTCCACAATTTATCCTTGACCTCATTTCACTTTTTTGCACGATCTTTCATCCGTTTCATTTAGTAGAATCCATTTTGGTTTCATTAACGTGTCCTTATCAATCAACATTAAGCACATCTAAGTTTTTTCGAGACATGTACTCGTACAAGCCAGATGGATCAAGATGAGGTTGTATATGATTACCGTAGAAGTTCCCATCTAAATTGTACAATGATCTTCCTCATTGTTATTGAAAAATAAGGCTACATGTATAACTCTTGTCCTTCAGACCTACTCAAACACATTAAAGAACAATCAAAACAAGAATAGAGAACAATCGTCCTGTTTGGTCCCGGATTAAGTATGCCAAAGAAAGTATTGACATTATTTCAATTTTAAAGCAAGAGTTTTCTACAGCTCAGGAAATGGAGCTGCATGTGACTAAATTAGCAGCCCAAGAATGGGCCGAACGCTTTGTTCCTGTTGCACTATTCTATTCTAACTATTTAGAGGAAAAATTTGTTTATTATCTTTTGTTCTTGATCATTAACCCGTTTTCTCTAATGATTCCAAAAATGCAATGACTTTATGTGTATCATCAACCGTTAAAATAATGTTCCGTCTCTCACTGTTATTGTGTATGCGATAATGTTAAAATATTTTGCAACTGAATGTTCGTCTAGTTTTCTCTTTCAGATCAATTACTATCTTTTGCACTTTCAGAAGGGCTAAAAGAGAATGTAAATACTCGCGAGATATTTTTATTTTGTGGGTGGTTAATATATTGAAAAAAATAAATAGATGGTGTTGCTCAACAATGCAAATAAG
Organism: Trinorchestia longiramus; assembly: GCA_006783055.1. Classification (NCBI taxonomy): domain Eukaryota; kingdom Metazoa; phylum Arthropoda; class Malacostraca; order Amphipoda; family Talitridae; genus Trinorchestia; species Trinorchestia longiramus. Next base: position 36,203 of record VCRD01003640.1, read on the forward strand.
CATCGTTGCTAGATGGTGTTGCTCAACAATGCAAATAAGCATCGTTGCTAAATGGTGTTGCTCAACAATGCAAATAAGCATCGTTGCTAGATGGTGTTGCTCAACAATGCAAATAAGCATCGTTGCTAGATGGTGTTGCTCAACAATGCAAATAAGCATCGTTGTTTGCCTCTTGCAAACTTTATATAGAAGAAATAAAATTATGACAGTGACAGTGAATTTCTCAACAAAATAAATTACTCTCAATTCAAGTGAGATGTTTGCAATGAATTCATGATTCTTGCCTCCTTGCTTCGCCTGCAAGGAGGATACACAAAGTATTCATGCTTCCTTAGCTTATGGGACAGCAGAGCTGATGATAATAATTACAGAGAGTATATTGGCTCCCACAAGTGGAACTGGAGCCAGGAATGGCTAATTGCTCTCAAACAGCCTCTTGTAGATTCTAATGAAGTCTTATTACACGCACTTCATATTAGACTCTGGCTGGTAGACCAATTTGTGAAGGCCTTTGATTTTGGATAATAAGCTCTTCAAATAATTCGTATTATGTATCCAATGCTATTGAGTATAAGGTAGAGTACGGCATACTTATTTGGCCCGAAGTAAACGCAATGTTGGAATCGGAGAAACTGGAAAAAGCGATGGTAAAAGCTGAAAAAACCAGCTTGTTGCACATTTTGTAACGTAGTTTGTGTATTCCTAGGAAATCATAAGGAACATAATTTCAAACAGCTGGTAGCAAAGTTTATTGAAAACTTCCAGAAAAGCGGTTATCGAATGCCCTGTATGGTTCATTTGTTACAGTACCACCAACATTTTTTCCACGAAAACTTAGTTAATGTCAGTAAGGAGCAGGGTAAGAGATTTCATCAGGACATTGCAACAATAGAAAGAAGACACCAAGGATGATGGGATACAGCAATGATATGAAATTATATATAGTCTCTCGTCAAAAGATATGAAGTTATACATTCCAGAAAATCTCTACCGACAAAGCACTTCTAATCTTAAGAAAAGAGTTATTAAGGTATTTATAGTGCAGAGTGTTGATGTTACTTTTGTTTTCAATATTAGTCATCTAAATACCTTCACTGTATGAAAAAGTACTATGGATTGAACCAACAGACTGTTGTAGAGAAAAGTTAAATATACTTGTGTAACGATAATATATGATATTAAGACTATTTAACGATCGGTATTATGTCGATACGAATGGAATTTTGAATTTAGTGGATAAAATGCGCGTATGAACGTTTTAAAAAACAAATAAACAAATGCATTACAATGTGTTATTGGCTTCTGGAGAAATGTAGTCAAAAAACCAATGTCGCACAATTTTATAAATTTATCCAGACGTTATTGACGAATATCTTTAGCCTTCCGTTATATTCAAAGTGATGCTAACGTTTTCCATGATGACCAAAATGGTCAAACAACACGTTATTGAGATTATAGGAGTAAACCTGAGAGTCATTGTAGATGACAAATGAAAGTTTTGAAATTTTGAAGCATGTTATTTTCACAGCATCGTTCATCCTGGTAAACAACGAAGGACCGTTGCTTACTGCTGGCAGGTTACCGGGCTGGGAAAAGTTGTACAAGTTATATAGTTTAGTTCAGTTGGTCTGAATTAGGTGTTAAATTAAGTCTTGTGAACTAACTAACTGAGATGTAATAATTTTGGCACAAATAATAGGTTTCTAGTCCAGTTTTACGATAGGTTTATTCCAGTACAGGCAACCAGGCGATACTCTACCCTGTACATGGTGGCCATCTACATTGTCTTTAGGGCAAGCAAAAACTTAATTATTAGACAATCAGAGAACTCCCGGTGACAGTTTCATGAGTCGTACTTGCGTCATACAATTTTCACCCAACTGATGCTACACAAAGTCGTGTCTATTGCTTATGAAATTATTCCAAATTTGAGAGATGAAGTATTATCACGAAATTATTTTATAAACAGCAATAGCGATGTGCAATGGAATACATGTGTGTGTGAAAAGTCTCAGAGAATTAAGCCAAAAGTAGCAAGATGGTCCAGACAGGTGAGAAAAAATGAACTAACCTAGTCTAATTGAAGTAATAACGAATTCATAAATAGAAAGGAGAGTTAGAGGTAAGCGAAGCATAAATGATGTGAGAAAATTGCTATGTGAGAAACGTGTAGAGGGTAATTGTGCATGCTTCAAAGTTCTTAAAAAGTAGAGAATTCATGTGTCCCAAAACTCTTGGTTGGACGTTTGATAAAGGCTTGGGATCCCACCTGGCATTCCCTCTAGCAAAGAATGGATGCAACAAAAGGAACCTCACTATTCCGTGACGAGGGAGCACCAACGAACACTGAGGGCCGTACAACTCAGACTTTTTGCCGCTCTGCAACCTCCCCTCAACCGTACCTCTTGTCCTCCTCCAGCTCCTACTACCCACCTGCGAGTGGGCCCATTCGAGTGGGAATGAGAACTCGACATTTTTGTGAACAGCCTTTCTCCCACGAAACAGCCTTTTTCAACAGATTAATGTAGAGTTGAAATACTCGTATATTGTCATTCATTGAAAAGTCTCAGCACTGCCAAATTTCCCTCTTATTCCCACAAACGATTTATTCCTGATTCTGCTTATGCTTATGAGTTTATGTAAATTTTTTCTCTAAAGAATTTACTGAACCTCTTGATGAATTGTAATTTACCTTCAGCACTGGTTTTCGTTGAATAGAAGAAGTTGCTGGGCTGATGTTTTCTCGGGGCCTTCCTGCGCACGCCTGTAAAAAATTCGAGTTGTAGCATAGTTTCCACTTCCTGAACATTTTGTAGAGGCATTTCCAGTGCATGTAAGAGTCTAAAAGAGATGTGGAGAGACTAGTAGAGAAAATTAACGGGGGCTCCCTGTCTGCATGTTAGAATAGAATAGAATGAGGCTATAGGAACGAACCTTTGGATAATTACTTCGATAATTGTTCGGTTGTTTACCCAAGTCCCATGCCGTATTTCTAGCCGCGTCAACCATGTCGGCAGCGGGATTCGAACCCGGGTCTTTCCGCTCGCAAGCAGATTCGCTCACCTGTCGACCAAGCTGGTGATACCAGTCGACCCAGCTGGTGATGAATAGAATGAGGCTATAGGAACGAACATTCTGGCCCATTCTTGGGTCGGATAATCACTTCGATAATTATTCAGTTACCCAAGTCCCATGCTGTATTTCTAGCCGCGTCAACCATGGCGGTAGCGGTATTCGAACCCGGGTCTTCCCGCTCGCAAGCGGATTCGCTCACCAGTCGACCAAGCTGGCGATCCAGTCGACCAAGCTGGCTGTTATGGTTTTGCTGGTTTAGTTTTGGAAACTAATAAATGCTAATCCACTAAGATGAGTGAATTCAAATTTGACTTGAAATTTACAAATAATGGTGCGAATAACCTCATTTAGTTTGAATAAAATGTTTTGAGTCCATCTCTATCTGATGTTGGTTAGCATAGATTGAAAGACATAACCTGAAAATTTTGGACAATATTACAAAATTCGATGAAAACACAATCAAAACGTAAAAACTCGCTATGCACTCAAGTCTGTAAAGAAAATAATGCATCAAAATTTTTACTGACTTGTTTGCCTTCAAAATGCACATGAACCGTAATTGTCAGCATCAGTAGCAATAGAGGCACAATGTATGATGAAAACTTAAATTCAAATTTTCTTTCAAAAATTCTGAATTTTGTACCTGGAACCCTTGAACTTGAAACGTTTACTCACTTGTGCCTAGCTGGAAATCTCGATCACTGGATGCTCAGCAGTCTATTTTTTATTAAAAATGCCTGTTGAGGCAAATTTTAGATTAAAACTTTCAGTTTACAAAATAATCGGGTTATTTACTTGAAGAATTAAATGAATTACAATGCACTGAATTCTTTTTACTATATTGGATTGCTTTAGTAATAAAAAAATAGTGTCAAAATATGGTGATATTCTTTAGCATATGGTAAAACCTTGTAACACTGATGACCAGGATTTGCCTTTATTATACGAGGATATGTGTTCGTATCATCTATTGCAAGACGTTGAAGTGAGTATGTGTTATACTGTACATTCATTTCATTTACACATCGAATATATTATACAATTTTTACAGGTCACTAATATACAATTAATACAAGTAATAGTAATAATAGTTAGTAATATACAATTTTTACAGGTCACTCTGTGCATTGACACAAGAAGCATGAAAATTAAATCTCTATTAGATTTACTTACGTATGATGAACACAAATGGGTCATATTTATGTATAGATCTGAACACTGTCCGCTTTTTGCTTGGCCAATAAGGAGGCTGTAGAAAATATAAGTGTTTTCTGTGTGAATGAGATAGCCGAGTGAGGGACAAACATCGGAAAAAGAAACTGTGACCAGTAAGAAAAAATGTGAAAGTTATAAAGTTGTATATCATTAACTAGTTGCTTGTTGACCAAGACAAACTCAGCCTACCAACTCTTCACATAAATCCAGAACTGACGAAGCAATTTGTCACACCTCTACTCTAAATGTGGACAGTGACTGTTCCACATTCATAAGTGCTGCATTTCCTCATCAATGTTTCGATACAATAAGCACTGATGTCTTTGATGGGACAAAAATAATTGAGTTAACATAATTTTAAAATTTTTCGAACTCGATGACAGACGTAGAAATAGAGTATGGGATGCATTTGTAGCTATTATGAATGAACTTGTATTGATTAAAAAGGCTACGAATACAAGGCTTTGATGGAGACACTTCCATATAACTCATATCTCTAACTGGAACATGAACGTGAAAATTCAGTTCATCAAAAACTATATCAATGAGTTTCCTGCAAATCTTGGAAACGTGAGGCATTAACATGGCAAGAGCTATTTTCAAGATATTAATGTTAGAAAGAAGAG
>VCRD01003641.1:0-17611 GCA_006783055.1 Trinorchestia longiramus
ATATATATATATATATATATATATATATATATACATACATATACATATGAGAAAAAAGTGAAATCACTTTCAGGTTAGACAAATAACAATTTTAAAGTAAAAAATAAACTTCTCAGTCATGGTAAGAGCGTTTTTCAAACAGGAGAATAGAGGATAACTATGTAGCAGTGCACAGTACAAGATATCAGCAGTGTAACAAGTTTCAATCATGCTTCCCTCTGACATCCTGATGGAATACACATCTCTCTAATATTCCTCGAATACCAGCGATACAAAATAAACTGCTATCGAATTAGAACACTTTTGAACTTCTGTCGTAACGCAAACAAATGAAGTATCTCAACGCAAGACGGCGTACCTGCTCACACTACAGCTGTGGTTGTATCCAGTTCATGGCAGGAGTAACCTCAATACTTAGACTTTAATGACTGAACCAAATTCATAACTGAATAGTCATTACTTGTTCAAACTCCATGCGGACATTTTTCATCTCCACACTTCAAGAGTCGGTAAGCCAAGTTTCGAGCTCAAGAATCAAGAACAAATCGCAGCTGCGATGCCGTGGTTATACACTTTGATTGTCTGTGACTGTATAACTCAATCCGAGAGTGCGCACTACATAGCATGCCAAACTAACATGCCAAAATCTCTACAGGCATTCTGAACTCATGCGATACCTAAGCAACATATACAGGTTCACGATTTATTGTGGCAAGGCCTTGTGAACCAAAGGGAAGAATATTGATGAAGAATCCACTCATTCAAAGATAAATATTTTGCACAGCAAGGCATGATTTCGTTGCACATTAAACTCTCATCAGTGAGAATAGCACTCTATACATTTCGGTGAGAGTAGCATTCTGTACAGACTCTCACACTGCCATCAAAGGTAAATATGAATAAGAACTGAAATAAACTTCTCAAATGATGAACTCCAGTTCTACTCCCTAAGCCGAGCAAACAAAAGCCAGGACTTCATCTCGCGACAATCACCTAACCAGTCAGAAAACTGCGGAGGCTCTCAGCTTCACTACGATGGAGTCTACAGTGATGGGTTCTATTATACAGTGATGGGGTCTACACGAAGGCGATGGGGTCTACACAAGGGCGATGGGGTCTACACGAAGGCGATGGGGTCTGCACGAGGGCGATGTGGTGTACACAAGGGCGATGTGGTTTACACGAGGGCGATGTGGTCTACACGAGGGCGATGTGAACCATACGAGGGCGATGTGGTCTACACGAGGACGAATTTGGCAAAAATTCTGATTTCTAACTCGAGCAAAACAAGAACGAGAATGAGAGAAAGAAAAATGAAAAATATGAGTGAAAATAATAAAAATAGCGAACGACAAAACATGATAGAAATGTGAAAGTAAGAGAACGAGATGAAGGAAAATAAAATAGAAGGAAGGACGAGTGGGCATAATACTACTAAAAGAAGGATGAAGAACGTGCAAATGGTCAGAAATAAATTATTTAAAAACTAAAAGATTTTGAGTCAATACATATTTATTAAAGAAGCGATTAACTTAATATGTTGAATATTAACCATGATAAATGAAGATTAGATAACGAGGTGTGGCGTAACGAGATGTAACATACAGAAATAGAAAATGAGAACGAGGTGTAACATACAGAAATAGAAAATGAGAACGAGGTGTAACATACATACAGAAATAGAAAATGAGAACGAGGTGTAACATACAGAAATAGAAAATGAGAACGAGGTGTAACATACAGAAATAGAAAATGAGAACGAGGTGTAACATACAGAAATAGAAAATGAGAACGAGGTGTAACATACAGAAATAGAAAATTAGAACGAGGAGTAACATGCGTAACGTAATGATGAATAGCACACCGCGTTCGAATACAAGACACTGCACACATTGGCGTAGAGTAAGAGTAAGAGACCTGCAGAAACACATGAGGCGGCTGAAGGAGGTCGTTCCATTAAGCGCCTTGTGCTGCCCCCGCCTTGTGGGTAATTCAGGACTGGCGTGTTGACACTCTATCCTGTGCATGGAGCTCCAGTGCCTGCGTACTGGCCAGAGTGACCGACAATTCAAGTTTAACCCTTCCACGACCAAATTATTTGCATGCCGATCAGAATATCGCGTAAATTACCACATATCTTTACTAATCTCTATGTAATTTTGCCGTAATTTTGAACGAAACATTTAGAATATGGGACTAAAGGGAATGATTTTTAATGTTTGTTTGGGTCATATTAACCAACGGTATCGAAAGGGTTAAGTGAGTAAGAACTACCTGAGACAGAAGGTTACTGAACAAATAGTTGTCTTTCCTGATATATGGAACGTAGCTTGTGTACCAGAAGTGTCAATTCTAGAGAAATGAATTTTGCTATTTTTATTTCTAAGACCTTGTATACAAGTCATGAGATCTACACAACTGTACTAACTATCACTCTTTTAAAAAACGAGTAATTACAATAACAACATCTCACACCACTCATTCAAAAGCAACAGACACCAGGCGCAAGTAATAGCAAAAATATATAGGTGACAAATATGGGTACCAGAAGCGACATTTTTTGCTATCACTTGCGCCTGGTGTCTGTTGCTGCTGAATGAGTGGTGTGAGACATTATTGTAATTACTTGTTCTTTTATAGAGCACAAGTTAGTGCAGATGTGTAGATTTTACGACTTGTATACAAGATCTTAGAAATCGAAATAGCAAAATTTATTTCTCTCTGATTTACGCTTTTGATACTTTTAAGCGGTAGGATCAAGTCACCCAGCACACACACCACTAGTCCAGATAACGGAATGGCGAATCACACGCACATGCTCACCGAACAATTTGATTTGAACAATTGCGATAAACGATAATTAGCAAGAAAATATCACTTAAAGTTCCGTAATAAGAACAGCGGCTGAGGGCAGGCAGAGCTCACTCAAGTTGCGCCTGCAACATAAAAGGTACCCGAAGTTAGACGGGCTGGTCTAAAGTTGTGACCACCAATTCTACTTTAACAATAGCCTGTCAAATTATTGACTCTACAAAACGTGAACGTCCACGGTAGTTTGAAAAGTTTGCATCAACAGATGCTCGCATTCAGGACTCTTTCTTTTCAGTACGACACTGTTTAGTAGTCATCCGAAAGCGAACGTTGAAATATCAAAAGTTGCCAACGAACTCAGCAATCAAGAGAAACTTCTAAACTGTCAAATTTTTTCAGGAAATGAAAAAGAGACATCAGCAGAAACCTGGAAACACAAAGATTTATAATTATTGCAGTGCAAACGCAGTGGGAATGAAAGAGGCCCGTTGTTAGAAGATGCACGAAATTAAATCACATTGGACCTCTAATCTTCACTTTTTACTACCTGCATGAACACAAGTGAAATAGGATCCATCACATTCGATCAATATACAGCTGCATGATACAAACGAGTATGAATAAACCACGAAATGAACCAGCAGTTGCAAAAGTTAGACGATTACGCAATTTTCTCGCGTTAAAAGAAAAAACAGGACAAGCATAGCACACATGACTTAACACGGGCTACGTCCATCGCACACCGCAAGATGTGATCGAATCTTAGTGTTTTATTGCATCAGTTGCTGCACAAATTATCGAATTCGGGCTTATGAAGCATAACAGAAAATATATGATTTAGGCACGCAGAAAAAATTTCCAGGTCCACCGTCGGTAAAAAGGAGAACTCAAAAAATTCTTAAACATTTAACAGAATCTCCAACGTCAAACAAGAGTTGTTGACTCTCCAGTAGGCAGCTGGCAGCACCACTAGCTGAGGAGCATCTGGTGTCGAAGGTGTGTGTTCAAGACTGAGCGTAAGATGTTAAAGTAACAGTCTCTTTAAAGATGTATAACATAAAAATTGTCGTCCGAGGTGATAGGTGTAATTTATTCCTAGCTTGTTGGTTTCATGACACGGTGGAGAGTCAGGCATCGATGCTCGCTCTCTTGAAGTCAAGACTTCGGTGAGGACGTCTAAAGGAATGAGCTGGCGGAGGAATAATGGGCGGTGCCTGGGGATGTGGACGGTGAAGTGGATGGAAAATTGGGCTCCGACGGCCTGGGAATGGGGTGATGTGGTCAAAGTTCAGACCAAAGTTTTCCAATTTTGTGTCCGACATCGCGCACACGAAAGCGTAGGACATTCTAGAAGCGCAAATGCTGAGCTAGAGTTGAACAAAATACGATGCAAGCAGTCTGATGAAACAGAAACTACACTCATACATCGTTCAAAATATTCATCAGTAGTAACAATTCATAAATCAAGTTTACTTTGTCATTCACAAATTGTTTTTGTCATTAATTTGAGTGCAAACGTCGTACTTAACAAACATTATGTTCACTCGGACGGCATGAAGATGAAAAAACTCGTTGATACACCATCGTATGTGTAAGCGAAGGCATGTTGCCTATTTATGTACAAACCCACAAATAAAGAAGGCAACATCGATTAAGTAACACAGAACGAGTAAAATCTGCTCTTTAATCCTCTTCCCCTGACTCATAGTAGGACAATAAAAGTTTCCCATCAATGACTGCATCAGGGCTAACTAGCTCCAAAAGTTCGATAATAACTGATTCGAGTTTTCTTTGAACTGGGCGAGTTCGTATTAAAAATTGCTAACTAGAACAAAGGCTCTTTAGCTCAAACGATGGAAGAAATGCTGCATTCGACGAACGGGACCCGGAAACAGGGGCGACATTTTTAAACCATGGCTCGTACCATCAAAGCTCTCATTTTCGTGGTCTAAATAATTTGCATAAGTACTGAGTTATTTCGAAGTTATTTGAGAAGAGAAGATGGGTAAACATGTTGTCGATAGAGTAACTCACAGAGCGTACATTAGGCTAGACATGACAACGCCTTCAGGCAACAGACATTTCATTTCAGTCAATGAACAGACACAACACCTTCTCTGCTCTACTCACCATCGAAAAATGCCACAATAAACGTATCAGAACAAGCCCAGGCACACCCGAAAGTAAAGAATACTTGTGTGTGTATCCTGTGCAACGCCCACTCTTCAGTTAACACGTTGACTCCGAAGTGGTACGTATGTGTACCACTTAACAAACAAACAAACAATCTTTATTTCCAATCAAGTACACAGTACATAGACATTTAGTACATTGGTTTTTAAATTCTTAAGGTTAACATTCTTAGAGTAAGGATGATGGTGAGCTCCATGCGACGATCCTGGGATGTGTGCGATGATCCATGGGCGAGGTCTTAATTGCTGAGGTCTTACCGATAAGTGCGAGCTCACGGCGTGAAACGAGAAATAGCTCGTATTCATTGCCGGGTTTCGAACCCGCACGCAGTCTTTCTGCACAAGCAGAGACCCGATACAGAACACGGGCCGCATACCACTCGACCACGGTGGCTGCTATTCTGTACCTAAGTACAGAATACCTTCTGTACCTAAGTACAGGCTGCTAAGTTCTGTACCTAACTTAGGTTAGGTTCTGTAATTTTTTCTGATCCTTCTAGTGACTATGCTTACAAAGAAGTTTTACACCAATCAGGCAATCGGAGGCAACGTGTTAAGCATAAGGTCTTGCAAAAAGACTTCACGCAGTCCTGTACTCATGCTGGGCACCTGCAGTTCCTTAAACCTGAAATGCTTGTCTTACTCCCATGATAGAAGTTAGAAATAAACAGAGAAAACTTCCTATGTTTCATTTGCGGTAACAGGCTAACTAGAATAGAATACGGCAATGGGAACGAGCCGTTTGGCCCATTCTTGGGTTGATCACCAAGTCTCATCACTACATTCTTATAATTTCCGTAAGATCAAGACTCTTTAACCCTTTAGGGCACGGTGGGATACTAAGTAACCCACCAATTTAGATACATTTACCCCTTTTTTATGCTCAAATCTTGTGCCTCAAAGGGTTAAACAAGTGTAGGCGTTCACGCGCATCACCATCGGCATGAAAAACTCTGTACGAACAGAACTTCACCGGAAATGTTATATTTAAACAATTCTAAATTCGTTGATTCCCTAATGGTTTCATAAAACTTTACTCCACTCACGTTGCACCAGTTTCACACCTCAATGAAATGTGAAACACGGGCTTGAAAATGAAGTAATGGTCTATTAATTATAAAATTAGACATCTTAATGCATCTGTTCCTTCAGCATAACAATGTTATGTGTTCAAGAATTATTCTCAAGACCCATTCAGGTATCAAACTTTAGATATCAGTTTGATAAAATGTAAGCGAATTCTTTCACTCTTCCAAAACACTTCCTTTATGTCAAGTAATCGTCTGTTCCTCTTTTACTTCTCGGCATCAGTGGACAGCCTCTCCCTCTCAGTTGACGCTGAAGTACTTAAGTACTCTCGAGAATGTAGCTACCATATACTTTCTCAAGTCGGACAGCTCTCCAGCACGGACCCACCAACAGCGACAGCATGCAGTGTTTTTTTGAGCTAATATGGACAGCAGCAGCAACAAGATTGACGAAAAATAAGTGAAGTCACAACATATAAAATTTAAGAGCCAGAATGACTCGAGGGTTTAAGCGAGAGTGTTTTTAGCGCCATTGAGAGGTACGCAATAAGGATTCTAAAGGAGAAATGTATTTTCTGGTCCATGATGACCGTGTTCGGTAGGTGCTCTTCGTTGCCTTGTCTCTGAAGTCCTCTCGAGACCCACCAGCCATTACCTCCGTGCTTTTGAAAAGTCACCCTTTTAACAAGACCCACTTCTGAGAATCGTCGATTTTCAGCGCCAGACATAAATGCTCCATGGCACTGAACACACTTGCGTGAATTGTGATTTCGCTCGACACTGTTCCTACTCAAGACTTGGCTTTCAGAGTAAAAAAGCGATTAGAAACGCTGAGAAATTAAGTCTTCAATAAATATATCGAATTCCACCATGCAAGGCCATTGCAGAAGTGCATACACATCATAAGTGAATAATTGAGCATTATTAATGTAAAAAAAACGATATGGTATTACCAAATTATCAGACTGAACTGCTCACTAATTCAATATCGAATTAGGTGAGTGGCAAGATTGGAGAGCTGCATTCATCTTACTCCATTCGCGAAGTAGATGTCAAATGAATTTCAATTTTATTTAGCAATGAGGCTGCTAAATTACTGAGGGTTCTTCGTAAATTTATCAGAAAAGAATAGAAAGCAGTAAGGCATGGGTTAGATATTATTATTATTATTAAAGATATTATTTTACCAGTTTTTATCTATCTATTCTGACACAACGCAAAATATATTTTGGAAATTATGAAGCTTAATGGGATCATACAGATTGTTAAATTCCTAGACGTAATATTTAACGTCACAGAATTATGTGCAGATTAAGTACAAAATGTGAGAACTTTTTCACTCTATAAGAACCATGCCAGACAGACTACAAATTCAAATAAGTTACTACATAACCATACTCGTTATACGATTTCAGTATTTTGTGATATCAACGCCCTATTCGTGCACCAACAGTTGTTTCGTGCATCAACATTCTTCGTACATCGAATTCGTGCATGAATAACCAAATCGTGCATTAGTACGTCCGACACTCAACATGTATAATTAAGTCTGTCTCACACCACTCTTCTAAATCATTAGATTTCTCAGTACACAAGACACATAGGAGTGAAATATTTCTTAAAGCCTAAATGGAAAACTACCTCAAAATATAGACTTCTAGGAAATGGAATGTCTGCAGTGTAAAAGCAACCCAGCAGTTCATTACTCATGCGCGTGCTCGAAGTTAATTGCAATGCATTGCAATTCAGGAGCAAGTGGGATCTGGAAGAGCTTTAGCATCTAACTCTCCTCAAAAACAAGATCTCATTACTAGAACAAGCGACCTTCATCAGTCTGTAATTATAATTGATATTCAAAGCAAAACAGGTGGAAGACGGTAGTTTTATAATCTGAATAATAAACACATCTCTGCATGCAAACCATGCGTTTGATACATTATGGCGTTGACTTTCAAGAACTTCCATAATTTTGAGAGCATTCTGCTCTTGTGAGTTAAACGTCAGCTTCCCGGTTGTTGACAGATAATTTAAAATTTACCCTTCATTTACAGGTGCTTTGAACCCTAGTACTGTGACTTGGACTCATTTAGACCCTGTTAATATGAGGAATTCATAGAAATTACAGTAACACGTGTTAGGCTGGTACAGACTAAGTTAGTAGCTGACTGTATCAAGTATGTCCAGGCATCTTCACTTAATTAAGGTTGCAACGGATCGCTATAGGGACGAAAAATATAATAATAATAATGACAGAGTTACGTAATGAAAAAATTGCATGCCTTTTTATCTGCCCAGGCAGCGGAAGCCGATTAAAAAATTCAACACGCAGCGGCCCTGGAGCACTTCATGGAGCACAGCCCACGCTGTCATCTTCAGTAACCCCTGCTCCACGAAGCCAGTCGACAACATCTCTAAATGAAGGCTTAAATGAATACAGTCTGAAAGAAGTTAAGGCTGAAGAAAGCGAAGGCTGCACGAAAATAAGGCTGGAATAAGCTACTGCTGAAAAAATCTGCAGGTGAAAGCTACAAGTGAAAGAAACCATACAGAAAGAAACCATGAGAAAGCAATAAGGACAGTACAGAATAAAATCCGAAAAAAAGCCTGGACAAAAGGCTGCATGAATTAAAGAAACGAAGTTTCCAAGCAAGCAAGTCTCAAGAAGGCAAAAACTGGAACAAAAACCGGAAATAATGTTGTTAAAATTCCTGTTAAAAGTTGTGTCGAGAAGCAGCTATATGTTCCATCTGTACCCAATGAATAAATGAGAAAAGTCAGGAATATCTCGTGGCGTGCTTTCGGTACAGATGCAGTAATTTTAATAAATAGCAAATTATCCTGGAATTGTCCATCTAAATTAGATGGATAATCATTTAATCAATAAAGCTTATCGCGCAGTCTGTATTGTACTTCTGGTCGCTACCCTTTCGATCACAAGGAAGAAAGCATTAGTATCATACTTTCTTTAAAACATCATGAACAATAAGTTATCTACACATAAGAACTAGTCGCTACTATTATAGTTTCGACCAACTACTTACACTCCTTAACACAAGCGTAAATCTCTTGGATCTGAGGCTTACGAGGATCCTAATCATATATTAGTTACACAAGTTCAGAACGACGGAACGAACTCGTTATGCAACTGAACTAGAACATTTCAAGGTGACTTCTTTTGGTTTTTTCAAGCTACAACCTTTCAATTTGGGTCCCCAAATTGAAATGACTCGTGTGGAATTCAGAAATTACTTGACTGTCGACAGATTTGACAAAAACAATCAGGCTTTGCTTCAGAAAAGTAAAAACTTACGAAACGTCGCGTTGCCCTAACGAATGCATCGCTTTATTGACCAGCAAATGACAGGGTTGGGCTGTGCCGGCGCTTGCAGTGTCGACGTAAAGAGAGATGCCACAAATTAAATGCGGGCGAAAAGAGTGAACGAATTTGGAGCCGTGGAAGAAATTCGAGTTCAGAGCAGCCGGACAGGTACTAAAGCAACTGAAGGGAAGTAGCACCCGCTGTTTCTTTTAGTTTCATCTGGTTTCATGTATTTCATCTACGTACATCTGATTCTTGATACAGTAAAAGAGCTATACAAATTATCTCTAACTTGACATAAGAGATTTAGAATTCTAGTTGCTGGTGATTCACACGTTACTGAAACTCACCAGCGATGAATGTTTACAGTTTTAACCCTCAAATTGAAAACCCAAAAACATGGTTAACAAATTACGCGGATGTTAAAGAAGCGTGTCGGTACTCATCAGTAAGCTTGCTTACATACTACTACTACTCAGTTGGCAACATGCATTTAAACTCACAGCAGTGCTAAATAACTCAAGCATAATGGTAAAATATCTCCCGCAAACAAATGCCCCGTACATTAAATAGAGGATAACAAGATCGCCAGCGACGCAAGTGAATTAAGGTCGACACAGACCGATGCTGCTGCAGTCGAGCGTCTGAGGTGCCTTGCTGCTGCCATCTACTGGGATGCAGTGGCTTCCAGTTAATGTGCTTACAAGGGAGATACGTGGGTCAATAGGGAAGTTATTCTGTAACGACGTACGGAAAAAAATGAACGGAATTATATAAACCTCACAGAGCGTGAAGGAACATTAGCTGATGGCTGCTGGACATTTTGTTTATATCGTAATTAATTTGTACTGAAATTGGATTTTAAAACAGTTCAAAGGCAATTCTCATGCTCAATAAACAGACAGCATACGTTATATACATTCATGAATTTAAAAACACTAGCCGAGTTCAGTATTTTCCAATGCGCACAAACTTGTTAAGAGATTATCAGTCAAAAAATTAAACAAAAAAATGAAATTCAATCAATGTGATTTACAAGATTAATAGGATCTTAGATTCAGTAAGGTAGAGTTTTTGCGTAATGAATCTATAGAAAGATTTGATTTTAACAATACTAGTTGTTTAGCTTATTAAAACGTAAAATAAAAAATATTACCGTCAATGTACAAAAAAATCGTCCAGGTTATTCATCATTCACTCAGTATTCCACAACCTTAAAGCTTGAATAAAATTTTGTAGTTTGACGAAAATTGAACTGCTCTGTTAAAAGAGGAAATCTACTCAATTTGATTCACGGATCACTGAAAAGAACCCTTACATTTTAATAGCTGAGAAAACTGTGCAATGCTACTGATGGAAAAATTACTGACTGCTCGTCTGCAGAGAAATATAGAAAAACACATTTATCAGGTATCAACGCTACCATGTAACAACAGTATAGGTACATGCCACGTCATCTGCGTATACTGCCAGCACGTGTAAAGTATCGATGCCATGACCCACACTTCTAGCAAAAGAGCAAAAAATATTAATTTCTTAAAGGCTCACAAAAGCTTGCCAGTGATGCTGCACCAGCAAAATAGATCAAAAGGCTGTGTAGAGAATTTTCAATACGGAAAATATAAAATCAAACCCTTTGTTTCGTCCATACCCTGCGTAGTTGGCTTCACACGTCAACAAACTTTTTTTTTCATCGCAGATGTAATATTTGTGTACCTTACACCGACACACAGTGATCAGAGCATCAACATTTGCCTCGCCGTGAACAAGACATGTCATCCTTAATTCAGTACTTTGACCTTTACTCTGACACGTGGCAAACGCTCCATATTCACGTGACTCGTATTCCATGAATTAAAAATATGTGCCACCAAGACCGCCAGCTAGTAACGAACCTGCACACACGCAGCCAATAACAATAGAAATTCCCTCATTCCCTTTCAGATGCAACAGGCTGCGATTTCATTGTCTCATCAAGATATGCGAGAAGCACTGAAGCTCTCACCACGGACTCGTTCTCTGCAGGCCGTAGTGTTGGTGCCTATGCTCGTTAATTTTCGTGGGTACTCACTATCGTTCTCATTGATGTTCACACCCTTTCATGATATTTGATGCTAAAGGGAAGTCGGCAGCCTGTCTTTCAAGTCGATTCGTCCTGCTGATACGCCTATGCGGGGTATGGTGTGAATTACATTTGCTATGCCTAAACAAGCCCCTCCTCGATGATACGCCTGCGCAGTACTCCGGTCCAGTCAATTGAAGGTTCGAGTCCATCGCAGTCGAGCATCATTTTCGTGCTGGTAGCACAGGGTTCTAGCACTGACTCAGCACTCATCACGAGCCTCAGGGCAAAGGTGCTGGAAATTCTCGTTTCATGCTAA
Source organism: Trinorchestia longiramus (assembly GCA_006783055.1). Classification (NCBI taxonomy): domain Eukaryota; kingdom Metazoa; phylum Arthropoda; class Malacostraca; order Amphipoda; family Talitridae; genus Trinorchestia; species Trinorchestia longiramus. Next base: position 11,732 of record VCRD01003641.1, read on the forward strand.
ACCCCAACCTCCTATGTAATGCTGAACCCCAACCTCCTATGAAATGCTGAACTCTAACCTCCTATGTAATGCTGAACCCCAACCTCCTATGTAATGCTGAACCCCAGCCTCCTATGTAATGCTGAACCCCAGCCTCCTATGAGATGCTGAACCTTAACCTCCTATGAAATTCTGAACCTTAACCTCCTATAAGATGCTGAACCTGGACCTCCTATACGGATGTATCCCTTCTAAATACAAGAAAATACCACATTTTGGGATTTTACTCATTGTAACTGTGAAGGGAGAAGTTCTAATTCATTGACAACACAATACGAATCGTAATCGCTTAATTGACTTATCAAACTAAACCTATCATTACCAGAGAAAAAATGCTAGAATGCAACATCAACAACTCTAACACATGCACAACAAAAAATATCAAATTGATGCGATGAATTAACAGAAAATGAGCGACACAAATTTCACATAAAATGCTACTCGAGAGAAAAAAAAAGCCTGACAGTCTAACGTCGCTCGCTCAGTAATTATTTAAATTAAGTAATCCTATTTCTCATCATAGTACATGCGGGCATTCGCGATTAAGGTAGAATGGAAATTCGTGTAAAAGTGTGCGGAATTAGCCAGTGATAAATTGAAATGTTGTACACGAGGGCCCCTGGAGGCAGTCAGACTGGTAAACAGAGCCCGAAAAAACTTGATGTCATACTCGACTTAGTTCATCTTTTCATAATAACTGCGGTTAATTTACTTTTTAACAGCGTTCCCTTGCGTGATAAACCACTTTATACGAATTTACGATACTGGAGAACACAAAAATATTCAAATTAAATGAAAATAGTATTTTTTAGTAATAAATTCAGATACTTACCACTGTAATTAATTTTGAGCAGCCGTCTTTTATTGTTGAATCACTAAACTATACAAAAGACAACCGAGGTCTAGTACCAGGTGGGAGTCACTGGATAACTTTTTCAAAATTTACTCGTCCTCTGAAATTCGATGTAATTCAAAATAGAGGTAAACTCACAATTTTACTGCCTGTAAACTTGTATTCTACTTTCAATAACATAGGTTCAACGGATAGCTGAACTATAACAATTAACTGAGCCCATTTTGACTTCGTTCTACAACGACGTCGAACTATTTTTGTACACCAACATCGTGATGTCGTATTCACGTTTGTAGGCTGCGATGTACTGGCAGCATCGTGATGTCGTATTCACGTTTGTAGGCTGCGATGTACTGGCAGCATCGTGATGTATTCACGTTTGTAGGCTGCGATGTACTGGCAGCATCGTGATGTCGTATTCACGTTTGTAGGCTGCGATGTACTGGCAGCATCGTGATGTCGTATTCACGTTTGTAGGCTGCGATGTACTGGCAGCATCGTGATGTCGTATTCACGTTTGTAGGCTGCGATGTACTTCTCATAATAGAGCACAGCAAACATTGATTAACACATCATAAGGCAGGTAAAAACATTCTGCAGAGTGAAAATGAAAGTGTATGTAACACTGACAATTATAAATATTACCTGCAGTATTCAACAAAGTTTAACTTTTTTTATTTTCTAAAATAAATGCTGCAAATTTGAGAAAACCGTCTATGGGAGTTTTTTTGACGGCTCTACGAGTATTGACTAGAAAAAATTAACAAAAGCGTGCATGGATACGTACATGGTACGTAAATATCATTGTGAACTGTGCAGTTGGATCTCGTGTATTTATATTACCAAATCCGTCGAAGGATGAAAGTGGGTATATCTACTTTCACATTAAATTCAAGAAATTTTTCGCTGCAAATTTTCAAGCTTTAAACGCAAATAAATTTCGAACGTCAAAAGCTCCAAAAGTAATAGAACTTCCAGGCTAAACTTTGCAACCTTGATCGCAGCTCAGAGCTTCGGTTAATTACAAAGAATTGAATACAATTAAATTCGAACTAGTTACCTAAGCTTGAAAAGTTACCCCGTACAGGACCAAGTTTGGAACGCCTTTGCATGTTAATGATGCAGCAATCAGAAGAGGAAGACGGGACCCATCTATATCGCGCTGCTTAGTTTCCTCGTTATTTAAACAGAATTGTAACTCGAAATGTCTTGCCAGTAGTTTACGATACAATGAACTGAACCGTAATATATCGTATGTTACTCGTGTAACTGAGGTCCCACAGCCCATATGCTGTTCATAGTTCGTGAAATAAATACGTGCAACCCGCTAACTGTTTGTGGTATACGAAATAAAAAACACAGGAACTTACAAGTTGTTCGTAGCAAGGAAAATAAAATCCCACAACCTATAATTTGGACGTGGCTTGTGAAATAAAAAACGCAACTTGTAAGCTGTTCTTCGTTATGTGATGTAAGAAGTTCAACTTGCAAGTTGTTCGTAGTACCCAGAAAAAAAACTGCTACCTGCAAGTGGTTGACAAACAGTGAAAGATAAACCCTCCTACATGCAAGTGATTGATGAACCGTGAAAGATAAACCCTGCTACCTGCAAGTGGTTCGTAAACCGTGGAAGATAAACCCTGCTACCTGCAAGTGGTTCGTAAACCGTGGAAGATAAACCCTGCTACCTGCGAGGGGCTCGCAGTAACTTAAATGGAAACCTTGCAAATTGCCAGCAGTTCTAAATACATGAAGTATAACTTTGCAGCCAGTGTTGAGGCACAAAAAGTTATACGAAGTGTATTCAAGTTATAATACCTCAAATGTTTTTTCTCAAAACTAAAAAGAGATAGAAACATGCAATTTGTTTTTAAATACGCGTACACTTGTTGTGTACGTGTGCCGTGCAGTGCTGCCATCTCTGCCACGCATTCACAACGAAGGCACACGTACTTTAAACAACCAGCATGTTTCTATACGTTTCCAGTCCTGATAAAAAAACATTGGAGGTGCTATGCCTTGAATGCACCTCGTAGCACGCAAAGAGCACCTCGTCGCAGATGAATGAAACAGTTTGTGGCGCGTAAAATACAGTACGCTACATGAAAACCCAGCCCACAGTTAGCAGAGGGCTTAAATTAAAGACCCGATATTCCTGACTCACAGCTCGCCAAATTAAGAGCCACTCACAACGTTAAGCTGTCCGACACAGAACAGCTCTGCTTCTGACACTTCTCGTTACTGATAACGCCAGAGCTACGTTTTTAACACGTTGACTCCGAAGTGGTACGTATGTGTACCACTTAGGTTAGGTTCTGTAATTTTTTCAGATCCTTCTAGTGACTATGCGTACAAAGTGAAGTTTTACACCAATCAGGCCATCGGAGTCAACGTGTTAAAAAATATTTCACTGGCTTCTGGCATGATCAAGTAGTGCATCATCAGTTATAAACACAGATGACTTTTCCACGCAAGATTGCAGCCACAATGAAAACAAGCATGTTCGTAACCAATTACCTGATATTGTTCAACAATTAAGTTCTAGAAATCGTTGTAAAAATTTAAAGCATGTCAAATGTACTAACATAATCCGACAATAGCATATTGTATCAATAAAAGTATCATCTAAAGAATCAACACAGTATTGCATAGTGATTCTTCACAAACAGGTGAAGTTCTTCCACCTAGAAAAGATGTGAATGAAGATAAATCGTCCTCAGTGTAGGAGCTCATGTGTATCAGTAAGAGAAGCCCAAACAAAGAACAATTATCAAAGTACAGGCGCCAGCAATTAAAACAAGTAAGCTGCTCGATACGAGGTTCAGAATCGAGGATAGTCCTGAACAAATTAACGACTGCAACTCGGCCTGACCGCTGCACAAAAACTGCAGCAACCTATGGCAGTTACAGCAACTTGTAAATTATACTCTTAATTGTTTTGACGAGGCTACACGTTTTGACAAGGCTACACGTTTTGACAAGGCTACACGTTTTGACAAGGCTACACGTTTTGTCAAGACTTGATGTTTTGATGAACCCCAACCTTCTCACGTTTTGATGCGTGATGTATATAAAAAACTAGAATAATCACACGTTCAATTCAATGCATCAGGAAATACACAATTAACATTTACAAAGATTTGAAGCTTCTTGTAAAAACGACATATGAATGGAATAAAATCATGATCAGTACTTTCTACTCTAACAGATGTGTCTCCTGTAACTTTTGAGACATGATAGAAATCGATGTCGAAATTACTAAAAAACAAAAGACAAAAAATTGATCTCTATGTTTCCGAATCTGGGCAATACTTTCTAAAAGAAGAAATCGTTTAGCGTCAGCGGCAGAAAGATCGAAACCGACACTGATCAAGCCACCGAAATACGAGTTTGCATTACACTCAAGCCTCGTTATTTGTTCTAATTAACACCTAATTTAAGATTTAAAGGGTTTCTATATGCTGAAAAACGTCAACGAAAATCACATAAATAACTGAGCAATACTGGAAATGACGAAGAAATGCTCCATAGAGCACATCAAATTGTGAATAATGCAAATAATGATAATGCAAATAATGATTGTGAAAATAACGAGGTTTGAGTGTAATTCATCTCATTCGATTGCTATTTCTTTACGCTATGAATTTAGCATTCGTCGATCGGGAGCACAATTTATTCAAGACAAAATAGGATTTCAAGGAAGACGCGAGACGCAGTAAACACAAATAAATACATACAAATTGAAATATTTGTTCCTAAATAACAACATTATCGTATCCTACAACTCCTCCAGCAAAATCTACTAGTTCGTCACCCCCGATAATCAGAACTCTTCACCGAGTTTGGCTGCCCCAGTTTTGCTGACATTCTGAGAAACCTTTCCTCTGTTGGCACTAATTTGAAGCCCGACTTTCTTTGAAGATGCCACGAACACGAAGCCACAAAGAAGACCCGTTGCACGGAACAAGGCCGGCATCCATGCAAATGTTCCCCCCAGCACCAAGTGCACACCCTCGACCCCGATTGTAAGCCGTAATGCTCCTGGTTTGTTTGAAGTCCGTTATTGCTGGGTGCATGCAGCTCATTGTGACCACTGACGGTGAATTGAATTAACATGAAACACTAGCTAACTTTGGAGTCACGATGATAAGAGGGCAACCATTATTTCTTGACTAAATGAGCAATTTTGTCACTGAAAACGGGTATGGACATGCAATCATAGAATACTCACACAAAGGGTCGTTTTCTACTTTGTTGGCACAAGCCGCTAAGAAATGGTATCTGTCATGACTGAACCTTTTGATCTATTAGACTGCAATCAACTAAAGGCAGATGTTGTACCCTATTTCCACACTAAAAGTAATGAAAGACTGATGAATATGAAATAAAACATTGAAAGTACACAGTAATTTCAACGATTTAAGGTCGCAAATCAATACAAACAATTGACCGAGTGCAGAAAAGCTCGGATTCTGAAAACGTGATCATTTAATTGAATTAGACATAAGCGTCATCACTGTACTCGGTTCACTGCACTCTGCCGCTGAAGGACAGAAGTCAAAGCCTAGTCGCATGCTTCTTCTCCCTTTTCTTTGCGTGTTCTGAATCTTGTCCGATCGAACGCTGAAAAGAACAGCGAAGTTTTGAAAGTGTAATGGCACGTATTTGTTCCCAAGTGATACATTCAATGCTCAGTTACTTCTCTGAACTCGGGGAAAAAGTTTCAAGTGTACAACTGCAGCAAGTGAAAACAATCTACATTCCATAAAAAACGTTTGAAATGTTTACAGGGAAATGGTCGCACACCAGTATAGTTATTTAACGCATGTTTTTTTAGGCATGTTTTAGCCAAGCATGCTGCAGCTGCATATTAGTGAAGCTAGTGATGTGGTCGGAATGTGAACCGTTGTACGCACACCGCATTACGTAGCACGCCATGCATTACGTAGCACGCCATGCATTACGTAGCACACCACGCATTACGTAGC
>VCRD01003642.1:14284-31606 GCA_006783055.1 Trinorchestia longiramus
TACAATGCCTGCGATAAAATTGTCATTACTGTATCATTAGTATTTCTACGGGGAAGTTATTGTTATTCAGTTTATCAATTAATTATAGACATGGACAATTTACTTCCATATGTTGTCTTCATAGATATAATCATCATGGTAGTTCGTTGAGATGTACCTTTTTTGTTACTTTGAAAGATCTTGTTAACCATTTTTACCTTTAAATTTTAAAACGGCTTTAGCGGGGGCCTTTTTGACGGCCTATAATTTCCTCTAAAAATATACATACAACAGGGTGGCATCCTGGATTTTTTCACCTGTGTACTGGCCTGGTGTAGTAATACACAATCTGTTCTGAAATAGTTGCTCATCAACCAGAAATTTCGTCCATAACGTAGTAATTTTTAGTAAAATGATTTGCTGTTTACATACATAACTAAGAAGTTAGTATTGGTGCTCCTGAATTGTTAATATTAGTATCTAAGAATTAGTTTCTATTTTCATTTCTGCCACGTTCATTTCTGGAGCTTATTTTTTCTGATTTATGATTTATAAGTTAAAACAGAAATCAAGTACTTTTCAAGGTTTCAAAGTTTTTGATTGTATTTTGAAGAGGAATGAGTTATGTGCATTTACCAACATACATGAGAAATTCTATTGAAATTATCATTCTTAAGCCAGTTTTAAGTAAAGTTCTAATATATATGCTTTTAACTGATAGTAAAATTTGAGTGATTATGTAACTTTTGCTTTAGCTATCAGAATCTATTTGCTGTGTCAAAATAACTTCTTAGTTATGGGTCTAAGGTAAATTCTTAATGCTGCCTAATTATGTATTTCAATGAAATTTATGAATAACATATAATTAAATCAGAAATTTTTTTGCAGATTGTGTGCCTTCAACTAATAGCCCATGGCTTGCTTCTACTTTAAAGTATCATAAAATTTTGCTCATGAATCACTGAGAACAAAGCTTTTCTTTTATTGCTAATTATCTGTGAAATTTAAACTTTTCTGTGAAGATCAATAAATATTTCTTATATCTTAAGTATTATTGTAATTACTGATCAACAATCATGGATATTAAGGAAAAATTCAAAACATTCATTGATAAGAAAACAAATAAATCTGTTAAACAACCTTCAACTTCTCCTGCTTATCTTGCTGCATCTGAAAGCTGGACAGCGGCTGACTTTGACAATCATTTGGCTGTTGTAGGACACCAAAAGAGAAAGACGAGTCTTTTTGAGGAAGTGCCATTGAGTGCTGAAGCACAAGATGTTGTAATTGATACAATTGAACCTATTTATTTTGAAACAGACCATCCTGATGTTGGGAGTCATGAGCTGCAAAAGTTCCCGGACATCACTGACATTCATGTCATAAATGGCATCCGATCTCGTTTAAGAAAGCAGCAAGCGATCGTTTCCAGAAGAGTGTCGGATTTGATTATAAGTAAACAGACTGCATGTATGGGAGAAATGATTAAAATAGATAAACTCCAAAAGGAAGCATGTCTTGCTGTTGCCTTATGTGTTGAGAGTAGAAAAGATCTTTCAGTTGGCAAGGGGCAGTTCACATCTGCTAGTCTACAAGTCATTGCTAATCATTTAAAAAGACAAAGAATACTTGAAGTAATGAACAATTTGAAGACCATCAAGACTCTTCAAATGACAGACATCCAACTACAGAAGCTGTTGAGGGCTGAAGCATATCCTAGTGCCATCCAGCTCTTGTTGGAATGTCAAACTGCTGCATCAACCTTCAAGCATTTCTCTTGCATTTCGGACTTGAGTGCCAAATTGCAAGAAACATTGGAGATGGCTGAGGAACAACTGGACAATGCAGTGGGAAGAGTTGTAGTTAACTTCAATGCCAATACCTATGCAAAGTTACACTCGGCGTATGCTCTTCTCAATAAGCGCCAGGCTCTGATGGATCAGCTGCACATGCACCTCACATCACACATCCACAACTCAGCTTTCTCCATTGTTATGGGTTACGTGGAGTTGTACAGCTCAGTGACCCAGCTCAACAGCTCTAATCTGGCCAATGCTAGTCTCAGTAACTCAGTCTCTTGTGTAAATAACTCTGTAAATTGTGATAAGGCTCCTCAGTCTTCTTTTTGTAAGATGCAGTACAGTGAATTGTGTAAATTTGTTGACCATGAGTGTTTTCTGGCATGTTACGTTGACTTGGGCAAATCCATGTTTGGCATTTTGAGAAACTATAAAGCAATAAGCAGATGGCACCACAAGGCAGCTGGTGAGGACTCTCCTGAAGTTGCAAAGTTTATTTTGAGTGAGTCTTCACCAAGATCCAGTCCTACCAAGTCACTGCCCTCGGATGATGGTTCTGTTGATGAAAGAAGTTACGTTGAACAGAAGCTTGTTCACGGTCTGTACAGAATATGGCAGGATGTGCAGGCAAAACTCCGCACATTCATTTTGGCATCTGATTTGTCGCATTTTAAGTTTGATGACTTCCTTCTGGTTTTAGACATAACCAGTAGATTGATGCTCATTGGAGAAGACTTCTGTGGTAGCAAGTCTGAGGCCCTCCAGGACTCCATCAAAAAGCAAAGCATGGGGTTTTTCCATCGGGAACATGCTGCTCGCTTGGAAGAGTTGCACATGTTTTTGGAGAATGAAGCCTGGCAAATTGTGCCATTGAAACCCACTTTCACAGTTTACCAGCTTTTGGAATACCGCTTTCTCAAGAAAAAAGATGCTCTCTTGGAGCGCTCATTCATGTCTACAACTCCTTCAAAGAAAAATGGTTGGTAAAATTGATGGATGTGTTTATTGTCTTTTCCTAATTATTTATTAGAGTTGACTGGTTTGTATTGTATTGCTACAGCTGTTCATGGTGTATGTAGCTATTGCTACATTGCTATTTCCTGGTTTCTTTAATTTCATTTATATCTTTTGCTGAAGTTAAAACATGGATTTTAATTTTAATGGAAAGTTAATGGTCTTTCTAATTCTTTGTAAAATGTCACTATTTCATTATAAAAATACTGAACAATCACACTACTATTTGCTTATAAAGTCTCTCTACTTCATTATAATTCATGTTCATTTATTCCCCTTTTTCTGCTGAAGTCAACCATTAACCTTTATCAGATGCTGTGATTGCATCAATACCTTATTTGTTTGGAGTCTGAAATTGCAGCAACAATAGTTCATATTGTTGTAGGATTAACCATAAAATAGTGCTTGCTGTTAGTGACCACCTTTTGAAGAGCATTGCCCTTAATATACCTATTTGATGCAGCACTTTGTCTTTAAGAAAGTATAATGATCATATGTAATTCACAGATGCTCTGTGGTCCTTGGAAGCAACTGCAAGTCCCTTTGACTTAACATCCGAAGAGTCAAGCACGGAGGAAGACATTTTAGCTCCAGATGAAGGCTCTGGCAAGTCTGACGAGGACACAGACGATGATGAGAGGTCCACTGTGTTGGATGGTGAAAATGGTCTCATTCAAGACAAGGGTTTGGCTGAGTCTGCTAAAAAAATACAAGCATTTTCTACTGTGAGTGCATTACTTAATGCTGGTGTACTAGTAAATACCATTAATTCTGCTAAGACTATGCACTATCCACCTGATGTTGTGTTCTTAATCATGTATTTCTTCTTATAATTAGTGAAATCTTTATTCCCTATTTGGGTAGCTAAACAAGGTATATTATGATACTAATCCCTGCTTGGGCATTGCATTTATTACAAACAATGCTGTCAAATCTAAGGCTATTACTGAGGCATGATCATCTTGCAGCTACCTGTAGCCAGCAACACTTGCCTGGCCATTCTCCGATTGGTGGGCAAATACCTGCTCATGATGAAGCTGCTGCAGCCCATTGCTGCTGATGTGTTCGTATGCACAACACAGCTTATCCACTACTACCTCTACACTATCTGCACCACTTTTGGTCTCAGGTACCTCAAGATTTGGTCTCAGAACTCTGTGCTGTGTCTGGTAATTTCCTTTCAATGTTCATCTATTCTTAGTCTTAGGTAATTCCCCTAATTGTTTGTCTATCCTATGTTGTGTTTAGTCTTAGGTATTTCCCCTTATCGGTTGTCTGTGTCATGCAGTGTTTAATTTCATATATTTCCCTATTATCAGTGTTTATTCTGTGCGATGCTTAGTTGCAAAAAAATCTTCACCATATTTGTTCATTTTTAACCCCACGTTTGTTCTCAAGTGTTTTATGCAATGTCTTTACCACATCATTTTCTCTCATTCTACTGCTAATATTCTGCACAGCCTTAGGCTCAAATTTTTCTGTTGATGGAAATTTTATGTTCAACACCACCTCAAATCATTACTTTCTCTACTTGTTGGGCTATTTTTCGAAACTTCTGTTATTGTGTTCATCTCTAATGCTGGTCAGTAGTTCATAATTTCGTTCTAATCCATGGCAAAGTATGAGTTAGTGATTAGATGCTTTACCCTGACCAATTGTTAGACTTTTAAAAGTTGAGGAGCTGTAACTGAGGCTTCTTTGTACGATTTTGCCACTGTTAATAATTTTTATACTGTATTAAACTCATGAATGAATGGCACAATGAGCGCTTTTGACTCTATATTAAGCATAATTTAATAGATGTGTTTTAGTTGGGTCCATCTGTGATGTTCTTTTTTCTCATCCATTGATATTCAAACAGTTACATAGTGTATCAATTTTATCATGTCGGTGTCAGGTATTGCTGTTCATAAAGTAAAATTATTTTATTTTGAAATTTTATTATTAGTTTCCATTCTAATGTCCTTGAAGATAGTGTAGGACATATTGTCCATGTTGAAGTGGTGAAATATCCAGTCCTGTTCATGCTAAATTTACCAATTGTTTTTATCTTGTAGTGGTGGTGTGAGCAACAAGTTGTCCGTTGTGCTACGTAACATTGAGAAGACAATCATTATGGAGGACACTCATCACTTGGCACAGCCTGCTACTGCTGCTGACTACAGCATCTCAGTGACTGACATTGGCAGTAAGACAGCCAAGGTATTATTGATCTTTAATAACACTTAAAGACCATGTTCCTATCCGCTTCAAATAAACTGCTGTATTCGTATTTTTAAGTTTTGTTGTGACAGGATCTCTGTATGAAATGTTTACAGTTTCACTGTTTTTAATCTTTCTTCTAAAACGTAACACGTCGAAGTATAGAAAAGTTATGCATATGTATTCGTCTGTTTATTTATGCTGAGATAGCTTGTTTATGTGTTCTAGTGCTGCGGAGTTGCACACTGTAGGTGCTTGAATTAATGGATAAGAAATGAACGCAAGAAAACGTCATCCTCCTACCTGATGTACTGTGTCCCCACCTGATGTACTGTATGCCCATTTGATGCACCGTATACCCACCTGATGCGCCGTATACCCACCTGATACACTGTGTGATAGACTATCAGTAAGTACGTACATACCTCTTACATTGAAGTCCATCTAAGCGAGGGGTTTTGACAGGTGTACCGAGCAAAGGCGTCCCCGATCATCTCTGACGTGCCTGCATGCAGCTGTGAGGGCGTGGCTGCCCGCTTGGTTGCCTGTGAGAGCTTGCTGCTGTTGTGTCGTGAGCTTAGTGATCTGAGGCACTCTGTATTGCCCAACCTCCTGCCTCCGAGTGCTGCCCAAAACTGTGACGCTTTCTTCGCAGACCTCGAGGATGTTCTGCCTGAGGTGTGTTATCTACCTTCGCATCAATTCTTGTGAATTAGGTGAACAATAAGTTGAGTTAGGTGTAGATTGCTTGATTGTGTGATGAGGTAGCTCGTGCTTCTGCTTTTATGGTTTGACATCTGGATTTAATTAATTTAAGGAGGATGTAGTGTACGGGTAGAAGAGCATCATGTGATTAGTTGAGGGTTATCTATAACTTAGAATCCCATTTCTAGAAAAACAAAATGCCAGTGGACAGGAAGGCGAAAAGTGAAGTCACTCTATTCCTAGGTGGTCAATTTCTGAGTTATTTAGTGGTGTGAAAGATGGTCACTTCTACAGGTGGTGCCGGCTGTGTACAGCTGCGTGGGGGCGTCAGTTGTGCCGCAGGAGCAGCTGGTGCAGCAGATGTCAGCTGTCAGTTGGTCCATCAATCGACTTGAGAGCCAACACAACGGTTACGTCGACCAAATCGTCCGCCTCATGCAGGTAGCGTCGCCGTGTTTGTGCCAGGACCGGGGCTTGGTGCCAGCACTGGTGCTTTGTGCCAGCACTGGTGCTTTGTGCCAGCACCGGGGCTTGGTGCCAGCACTGGTGCTTTGTGCCAGCACCGGGGCTTTGTGCCATCACTGGTGCTTTGTGCCAGCACTGGTGCTTTGTGCCAGCACTGGTGCTTTGTGCCAGCACTGGTGCTTTGTGCCAGCACTGGTGCTTTGTGCCAGCACTGGTGCTTTGTGCCAGCACTGGTGCTTTGTGCCAGCACCGGTGCTCTGTGTCGGGAATGGTGCTTTGTGTTGGGAATGATTCTCGGTTTCGGATATAGTACTCAGTTTCGGGAATGGTGCTTTGTAATGTGCATTGTGAGTGGTCCTGTAGTTGTGGTGGTGGGAGGTTCGAGAGACTTTGCCAGTTGGGGGACGGTAGATAGGGAACGTGAAATTAAAATGTAGGATGAATTACAATGATACTGTGTTTCAGAAAAAGTTTTACTGCATCGGGTGTATTCGGTAAATATTATGTGAGAATTTTTCTTGTCCTTGTATTTTGGGAGTTCCTAATCGTCCCTTTGAGTCATGTGAATTTAAAAACTTTCTAGTTACGCTGTTTCATTCGGGACGTGTTCGTTACGATTCATGTTCTTTAATTAATATTAATTTAAAAAGCTGTGGTCCTTGCGTAAGATTTGTTGTATCTTGAAAATATGTCGCTCACTTAAAAGTTATTATTGAACTCTCATAACCTCAGTCATGACATGGAACTTCCATACTGCACACACTGAAATTCTCTCAAAGGATCAACATCAAATCTTCTGTACAGTGGTCCCGTAGCTTAGACAAAAGTCTCTCTTCTTGTAAGCAAGCTATTCTTTGTGCAGGGATTTTCTTCAGTGCTGCAGAACGTGAAGAGCACACAACCGCTGCCTGTAAGTGCGGAGGAACATTTGTGGAGAACCACTGTAGAGCAACTGCACACTGCTCTCCTGCACGGCTATGCAGCAGCCAAAGCTTCTTCCAATGAAGGGCGGTCTCTTATGCAGCTTGACTATCAGGTCAGTTGTCAGAGGTTGTCGTGTATGACTGCTTTTTTAATCCTTTCACGACCAAATTATTTTCATACGGATCAAAATATTTCGTAAATTACCACTTATTTTCACTAATCTCTATGTAATTTTAAACGATGCATTTAGAACATGGGACTAAAGGGGATGATTTTAAAAGTTTGTTTGGGACATATTAACCCAGTGGTAGCGAAAGGGTTATACCAGCAGTGTAGCAGTGGATGGTTGGAGAGTACTTTGCTGCCATGCACACTGGGATGAAGCTTCTGATCCGTATTTTATTTTTCTGGGTAGGAGAGAATTAGGACTTTAGTGTGGTGCTTGGAGTTGCTCAGGTGTTGTTTATGTGCGTACCTTAACGGGTCTTTGTATTGCAGGATGATAACAGTAACTAGAGAGCATATTTATTTGTCAAAGAATGCGTCTTTTTGCCTCTTCTTCCATTTATTTCCTTACAGAATAAGAGGCTATGGCGTGATTCTATTGTTCCACTGTGTTCTGCAAAAGAAAGATAAATACATTCTATGTATTTCCTAGAGGAATTTCTTCTATGTTGATTCATATGTAATAGCTAGCTCGAATGAAGTAAAATTTACCTATTTTCGTCGCAGCAACTGACTTCGAAATTGGAGCCGCTGTGTGGTCTGCGCCCACTCCCCGGCCGCTCATTGGTCGAGGGCTACATCAAAGCTTTCTACCTGCCTGAGAGCGCGCTCAGGGATTGGCTGCTCGAGCACCGCACAGAATACAACACACGCCACCTGGTAGCGCTGGTGTCCGTCATGAGCCACATTCCAAAACACGCCAGAAACTCAATAGTGGCCACACTTGAGAGCAGGGAATGATGGTCTGCTTAACAAGGACCGTCTTTAGAATAGAATAAGGTAATAGGAACGAGCCGTTCGGCCCATTCTTGGGTCGATACCCAAGATCCATGCCGTGGATACTCAAGTCCCATGCCGTTTATGTACGTACATCAATATAAATAATCTTTCTGATGGAGAAAGAACTATTGCTCGTCTCTAGTACACAACATCACTTGAAATGATGGAGATGAGTGTGTGTGATCAGCCTAAAGAGACACAGAATGACACACTTTACTGTTACCACTAAAACTGCACACAATCTGAACTTTAATGCAGACAAGCTTCGAATGAACTTGTGTAATGTAATGCCTCAGGTGTGATTGTTAAGCAGTATTTGGTGTAAAGGCTAAAAATAATATTTATGAGGTTTTGAGGTGTTCAAAAATTCTTAGGATATACTCGTATATATATATCGTGATGTCTTCAGTATCATATGTACATGATGAAAAGTTAAGTTTGGCCTTTTAGAAATTTAGAAGATGTTTAACTATACGTAAAGAAAATGTACATCTGAAAGTATTATTATAGAGACTGTGTCATTAAAATATTGAAAATGGTACTTGTGGATCATAGAAGTGCAGGGCAGAGCTCAAACAGTGTTAAATATAATCACGGTCAGCCCAAGTATTGAGTTACGCATTTCAAGCTGTGTTTATGTTATATATACACTTGTGAAATAGAACTCAAATGAATAACTTTGAAAAAGTGTCTATTTATCTAGATTTCTACTGTGTTCCGGTAACTTCTAAAAAAAAGTAATGCCTTGCTTCAATGAGGAAATTACTAGTTATCTACATATTCAAGGTAATAACACATTTCCTGTTAATTTGGTTGAATTCCTTAGCTGGTTATAACAGAGTGGATGAAAGAAAGTTTGCGCATGCCGTTCTAGCCTTGATGCCTGCTCTAAACAGAGGTAATGGAACTATTAGAATGATGAATTTTAAATGTGAAGCAGAGACATTGGAAGCACAAGCTCGTATAATTCTTTGTGATTTAAGAGAGGATATGTAGCATGAATGATTGTTCTTCAATAACCACCAGTGTGTGTGTAGCATGATTGTTCTTCAATGACCACCAGTGTGTGTGTAGCATGATTGTTCTTCAATGACCACCAGTGTGTGTGTGTGTGTAGCATGATTGGTCTTCAATGACCACCAGTATGTGTGTGTAGCATGATTGTTCTTCAATGACCACCAGTATGTGTGTGTAGCATGATTGTTATTCATTGAGTATGTTATTCTGATGGGTAAGTCAAGGAATGTCCTGCTTCAGATGATCACGTCTCTTGGGGTTGTGTGAAGTGCTCATTATGTTGCTTATAAGTACCACAATAAACATGGTGATTGGCAACTATAGTTTTTGCTTTAGTTGTTAAATAAAATGGCTATTATCGAGTATAGTGTCGCGCTTTATATATGTTCGATTTTTTTCAGTTTTCCAGGAATTGTACGTGAAGAACGGGAAAAATCGAACGTTTTAGTCAATTTGCAAAACTTCATTTGATTTTACTACTTGTTCCTGCTGAATTGTTTATGCAACGACCGTGGTGGGAAACCCATTTTTATTTTAAGAATCTATCATGATCCTAGGAATAAGTTCATAATCGTGTGCAATTTTCTGGACAATCAAATTTCGATTTCGGTTCAGAAGTAGTCGGAGCATATGTGTTGTTCGATAATCTACGGTACGTCTTGTACCACTGCAGGGTATACACTGTCTTTACTGCTCAGTCTGTTTCAAGCTAGCAACTGTTGTCTTGAGAAACTTTATAAGGCTCCAAGCCTGCATTCATACCGAGAAGTTATTTTCAACATTTTTTTTAATTTCTCATTTGCATAAATTTCGTGTATTCTATGCCTGAACATACCTGTTCATAAACTGGAAGTGCACGTTGATGTTCCGTATGCCCTGCAGATTCATGTTCTGTGTACGTGCAGTATTTGGACTGCGCTATTACTTTCCATTTCAAAAAACGCACTGAACAAGCGCTAGTGTTATGGCAAGTAACAATCATGGTGGTTTTAAGTGAGCATAATTAATTTTAACATATGTGAAAAACACCCAAACTTTAGCATGCTAAGTAATAATACAGGTTTTTAAAAATGTTTTTATATGAAATAGGGTTACATGAGAGTTGCTTTCCATTATCCAATGTATTCATTCATTGTGTATAAGCCTCTGAAATTTATGATTTTTTTTGTGGGTCTCACCGACCCCTTGCACATGCCAGCGGTTCTGAAGTGCTTGTGGTAAACGTTTATTTTACGTACTGCTTGGTTTGGTCATTTTAAGCGACTTAATTCCAATAAATCAACATAGGGGAGATACTCTACTTCAACACTTCAAGATTCTCAACTTCATCCAGTCACACTCGTGCATAGCTTTGTTCTTTACAACTATAGACATAACTTCTTTCATGCATACTGGTGTACTTCAATGCATGAAAGGTGTATCAATGGTGTATTGTATAGAAACTGAGCATGTACTTTGCTCCTATTCTGTAGAAACTGATTGTATTGGGTTAACCAACAAGTCCGTTCAATATTTATCGATCGTAAACTTAGCTTGAAACCCTGGCTTTTGGGTAACCGAACACTTACTCATATTGTAGACACGTCGCTTTTTGTATTCTATTTTCCTCGAAGACTTCTCAGGGAGGCATACGAGCGTCATCAGCATTAACTTCGGACTTCTGAAGCTTCTCGTGTGTCTAGCGAATATTTACATGTTTATATGCACTGGCTGTTGAATTCCGTTGCGTTTTTAGATACGATGTGTGTTCGCTGGGGGGTGTTGCCCTTGCGGGTGTTTGAATTTTCGCGCTCCGTCCTCGTCAATGTACTTTGGGCAGTCCTCTGTGGTAACCCTAGCTATTCAATGCAAAATCAGCAACGCTTGTTCAAGAGGCTGTTTTGGGTTCAATGTTGTAGTAAGATGGGCCGTATTTTTCTATTATTTATTGGGGAGACCTGGATTCCGTGCAACCGACCTCATGCTTCTAATTCACTGATCCTTTTACTTCATTCCTCAATTTATGGTTTTAATTAGGAGCTCCATGTTACTGTTAAATTTCAAGATGATACGGTGGCTAAACCCTTCTGTATTACATATATTTGTTCCCCAACAAATACTATAGGTTTGCACTTGGCCTGGATATAACCTCGTTGTCTTGTATACAATCCAAATTGACGGCAATAATTGATTTTATCTTATGGATTTCCCATCAGCATGTTGACGCAGGAGATCTGTAAGCTACGAATTTCGTCAGCTAAAATGACTTGTCTTTACTTATGCTCCTTACTTTAGTATATGCAGTCTTCTTCATGTCGCTCAACTGTATGTAATGCAACAAACATTGTGCGCTGTCGTGTTTAATATTACATGTACTTTTTTAACAATGCTTGGATTGTAACACCTTGCTTCTGATCACACGTTATTCGACTACAGGATTCATGACGGTTTAGTTCAATTATAATTTAAAACATTGGTATTGAGGTATGCAGCTGACTAGAAACGGTTCGTAATTCACCACTGCTATCGGTACTTCAACTCCTTATGTACACTACAGCGGATTATATTTTCTTCTTCTTCTCCATCGCCGTTAACTCGCTTCCCATACGTCCACAGGGAAACTTCTACGATACGCATGCAGTTTTCAACTTTAACCTCTTTCCCCAATGAGAATACAGGGTGTCTCAAAAAAATGTACTCGCCCTTTAACCGTTGCTAACATGCTGTCTTCTTTGTGTTGAAGGTGTGAGGTTCGAACCTTTGCGAACATGATTAAATGTGATTAAAGAATCATGTTCGCAAAGGTTCGAACCTCACACCTGCAACACAAAGAAGACAGCATGTTAGCAACGGTTAAAGGGTGAGTACATTTTTTGAGACACCCTGTAGATCTGTGTACCGCTACCAACCGTCGTCTTCACAGGAAGCAAGAACTTTGTTTTGTGAGTGCTGCAGGGGGAGCTACCCTCAGTAGGGAGAGGGTCAACAAATGCATTCTTCGCATATAGAAATTAAAGAGTATTCCCTCCTTACGTTAGTTCTCACCCGTCCCACGAGCAGGCAGCCTAGTGATAATGGTTACACTCGAGTCTCTGTTGGCTGTTCTTAGTTTTGGACAATTTCCTATAACCAACAAAAAATATACTTTCACTGTAGTTTCACATGTTGCTTAGTACGCAAGTGACGGGAATGCTTTTTGGTCAGCGGTAGCCCAGTTTTTTTTTTGCTTGCGTGACTTAATGCTCATGACTTCATTAGAGTTCATGCTCTAGTACCGGATCGTCGGGAGAACTATATTTCATTTACTCGTGCACATTTGTACCATTCCGCGTGTATAAAATGAGCGATTTTTCTTACATGTCACATTTGTAAATCAGAGTTATTGTTAGAACTTGGAAAATATGATTATAATTTTTCACTCACCGCACTAATGACAATAAACGCTGGAAAAAATTTCTTTTGAAATTTCCTCTTTCAGCGCTACAGAACTAGCGACGTATAGTCTGGCTGACCCAAGTTGTAAACCGCTAGCGAGCGAGAATTATTACTGAGCCTTTGTTAAGAATAATAGAGAATTGGTATTTCCTAAACTAATCAGACAGAATCTGATGAAAATTTAAATCTTGCGTTTACGTGTCAACACGGCATCGCTTACTTGCAAAATGTTAAAAGTTTGGGAAATCACCGAGACTACAAGGCACGTTGACTAATACACATTTGTGAAGCAAATGCATTTTCGTGTCATGAAGCCAAACAATAACCTACAACTTGACTAAACTGCTACTACAAACTGACAAGTTTCACAATCCCGTCACCTCAACGTACGAAATAATTTCCCGCCCCTACAACACAAAAATATATTAAAGCAGCTTCTAAGCGGCATGGGTATGTAGAAGAACTAAAGTATTTGTTCTAGTCAGTTGAAATAGTATAAACTCATTTGAAATAAAACTTCTTTAATAATGAATATTTTGTTGGAAACTTCCTTGCAATAAGAAAGTAATAATGAAAAAGAATTTCAAGTAACTGGAGTTCAATTAAAACGTGACCATCTATACGCAATCTTGTAGAGCAACTAATTATGAGAACATCAAAATTTGCTACAAACGAACTTTGTAGATGATCCGGAAATAAAAAAATTCACAGTCACATACAGACAGAATAACATTAAAAAACTAAACTATTGTGAAGATCAAAGTCCACCTGATGCTTCTGCCTCTGGGTTACTGTTTTGGATGAGGGTGATGTTGTCTCCCTTGAGTAAAATGCGACCTGCAACAGAAGGCATAGTGTTATGATGGAGTACAGAGAAGGTAGGGCATGACAAGCATAGTGGTTTCAATTCCATAAGCTATAGTTAGGCTAGGCATAATATAGGTGATCTTTATGGAGGGATGCTGAAGGCTTTATTCCTGTCCTGGGCCCTATAAAGATCCAAAAGTTTTGATACTTTGATGATTAACGTTATTAAAAAATTAGTACTGCAGCTTATTACTGATACTAAGAGAAGCAGGAGCTAGCCAACAATAAAAATGATAAAGCAAGAAACTGCAACAAGGTGCAGCAAGAAACTGTACCAATGTACGAGGGGGCTTCAAAAAGTTCGTGGAAAATGGACATAACTGAAAATTATATGAAAAGAATAGAATAGAATGAGGCTAGAAGAATAGAATGAGGCTATAGGAACGAACCTTCTGGCCCATTCTTGGGTCGGATAATTACTTCGATAATTATTATATGAAAAGAATATGATGTCAATGCACCAGAACGTTCCTGTACCAACGTGTTCTCACATGAACCCTTAAATGAATGTTACAACGCGGTGCCGCCATTTGCAAGGCAGTAACCGTTCAAGCAACATGGCATCTGCCAAAATCGAGGCCAGGACAAACATCAAATTCATGGTGAAGCTTGGGTGGAAGAACAGCTAAATCATTGACTCTCTGGAACAAGTTTATGGTGACAATGTCCCAAAGAAATCAGCAACCTACAAATGGATTAGTAGTTTCAGAAGCGGAAGAAATGAGACTGAAGATGATCCCCGCAACGGCAGGCCATGCACATCAGTTTGTGTGGAAAACATTGATGCTGTTCGTGACCTCATTGAAAAGGATAGGCGAATAACCACCGAATCAGTAGCAGACACACTCAACATCTCCGTGGGTTCTGCACACGCAATTCTGGTGGACAGTTTGGGACTGAGCAAGCTCTCCGCTCGATGGGTTCCTAGGCTGTTGCGCCCAGATCAGCAGGAATCAAGGGCAGATCTTTCTGTGGAAATTTTGAACAAGTGGGATGAGAACCCTGAACTTTTTCTGCAGCGAATTGTGATTGGGGATGAAACATGGCTCTACCAGTACGATCCCGAGGACAAAACTCAATCGAAGCAGTGGCTGCCCAGGGGTGGAAGTCAAAGCAAAATCTGAGCGTTCAAGAGGAAAGGTTATGGCCACTGATGCAGAGGGGATCTTGTCAGTTGATTTCCTCGAGAACAAGAAAACTACTACAGCTGTTTATTATGAAGAGATTTTGAGAAAATTGTCTAAGAAAATCGCAGAAAAACGCCCTGGGAAGCTGCATCGGCGCGTCGTCTTCCACCACGACAATGCACCCGCGCACGGTGCTCGGCAGACCAGAGCTGTGCTACGCGAATTTCGATGGGAAATCATTCGACATCCACCTTACAGCCCTGGCTTAGCCCCATCCGACTTCTTTTTATTTCCAAACCTGAAAAAGTCATTGAAAGGTACCCAGTTTCCATCAGTTGAAGCAGTAAAAAGAGCTGCCATGACATGGTTCAAATCGCATGACTCTCAGTTTTACACAGATGGACTTACAGGCTGATATCAGCGTTTGCAGAAATGTATTGACCTAGATGGAGCATATGTTGAAAAACAAACATTATGACTTTGACCGTTTTTTCAAACTGTCCTTTTTCCACGAACTTTTTGAAAGCTTTTTTCACGAACTTTTTGAAGCCCCCTCGTACAGCAAGAAAGTGATACATGGTGAAGCAAGGTAATCAGTACAATCTGTCAAATAGAGAAATAGAAACAGCAGAAATCAATGAGAGCTGAGGCATAAAATGCATGGAGAAGCAAATCTAAAGTTGTTCAATATGTCCTGCTTCATTATACTATGAAAGAAAGACGGAGTCTTCATATAAATAATCATAATATTCTTTCAGAACTATCATCTTTATGAACAGCAACAATGTAATTCAAACAGCATGATATCATGAAGGAAGTACAGGTGATCAAGTTTAAGTCAAATTAGATTTTCTTGAAAAAATACAACTATAATTGTGAAACTCTATAGTACTGAAATATAACTAAAATCTGAGCTAGAACAATTATTGGCACAAAGAACATACAAAAATAAAAAAAGGGAATAACTCCGAAGTAACATTAAAGCCGTGAACATATCTGTTATGCCACATCAATTATAAAATTTTTTGTGTAAGCAGTTTACTGCCAACAGCCTTTCTTCCCCTGACCTCCCACCCTCCAATGCTTGCATTACAAACATCCCCAATGCAAAGCATTACTGAGGACAGTGTCTTGCTCACAAGCCTCTTCTCTTTGGCAATAAGTACAAACTTGAGGCATATTGCTACTAGCATCAATGAATCAAATTTAGTGAATCCCTGTTTTCAAAATACAGTTGAATAAAAGATGTTCATTTCTTAACACGTTGCCTCCGATTGCTAAGATGCCAAACTTCCCTAGCAGATGGTAACAAATTTCACTTCTCAAATCAGTTTGGCGCTTGCCGTTGCTGTGAAACGAGGTGAGTGACTCTATATGCATTAGACTGGACATAGTGAGAGAAAACGCGTGGGACATTTGTACCACTACGTACCACCGCCGCGAAAACCATGCGGCAAACGAAGTGGGAGAGTATTGTACCACGGCTCTGTGGTACAGTATTGGCCCACTGCGTGAATTCAGCTTAGGTGAATTGGCTGTGGTACGTTGTGGTACAATTATGGTGCACTGATTTTTTGGGTATCTTCTGTTGAGCTGTGCCTATTCCTTACAAAAATTGATATAATACATATCATCTTGCTAACATTGTATCTTGATATGAATAATAAGCTAGTATATATTCATATAATAATCGGTTGATCCCATGATTTTTTCAGATATGAATAGTGCAACTTTCTACGAGCGGAAAAAAGCTGCAGTTATGGATGACAATAATCAATCATCAGTAAGTGAATTCTTTTCCGATAAAAGTGATGAGTCCCTTCAAGATAGCTCATCTTCAGATGATTCGTATGAAGAGGAAGAAGCCGATGACTTCTTAGATGATGAAAATTTTGATGATAGCACTAACTCGGTAGCCCCTGCTATGCAACCCAATTGGAAGCTTGTAGCTGCATCAACGCGATCATTTCCTTTTACCGGAAAGGAAGAAATGTGTCTACAACCTACCATTGATCTAGAAAATGGGAAACCAAAGCCGCTTGATCTTTTCAATCTATTCATTAGCGATGATGTTGTCAATCACATCGTATGTGAAACTAATAGATATGCTTCTCAATGTATTGCCAATGCAACAATAACTCGTACATCTGTATTGAAATATTGGAAAGACACCACACCTTCTGAAATTCGAAAGTTCATTGGACTTTTGACATACATGGGACTTGTTCCCAAGCCTCAGATATCGCTGTATTGGTCTAAAAGGGCCCTCTATGAAGAGCGATTTGCACCCCACGTGATGTCTCGAGACAGGTTTCAAATCATGCTAAGATTTGTCCATTTCAACAACAATGCTGGAGCACTTTCTCAGCAAGACAAGCTGCACAAAGTTCGACCTCTTGTCGATACGATGTGTAGTAAATACCAGGAAGCTTACAAACCAGGACCAGATCTCGTCATTGATGAGAGTATGATTGCATTCAGAGGACGGGTTGGAATAAGGCAATACTTGCCAGGAAAATCGCACAGGTACGGATTGAAGCTCTAGAAGATTTCTACACATGAGGCGTACACTTGGAATTTTAAAATTCATTGTGGAAGACACAATGAAATGGGAGGTCTAAGCGGAACAGAGTCATTGACTGTCGGCATGGCACAAAAGATTTTGAACACAGGATCAACAATTGAAGGGTGGACAGCACTAGTGGAATACTTGCATTTTTTCCCGTGGTAAATATAATATATTTTCCACGGGAAAAAATGCAAGTAGTCCACTCCCGTGCTGTCGCTAACACAGCGCTGACAGG
>VCRD01003642.1:38726-57802 GCA_006783055.1 Trinorchestia longiramus
TACAAGAACAAACCCCAATGACAAACCCCCACCACTCAATACATGTGCGCAGAGCGCTCATTTCTATTCCCCTCCTAATATCCCCTCCGTTTCACCTCTTTACTTAGGTACACCCTGTGCCAAACTCTCTCTCAAATCTTTTCTATTGGTACCGACCACCACCACCATCAAGTTAAAAGTGTGATTCAAAGCAGCAGTGCTGCAGAAATGCCGAGTTTTTAATCAGGCCAAATATTTGTGCACAAAAATGTATTTAATTGCACACCTGGTTCAATAACCCTAAAGTAAAAAGAAAATAATTCTCATGTGTATAACTCGTTTCAAGAAACCTCACTAAAACTCCAGACTTAAATCTTTTAGTAGTCAGCGCACGTGAATCTTAGAAAGCCTATTAACATGACGGTTGAGTATGACTTATGTGGGACACGGTAGATCTTGTCAGGGCAGGAGGAGCTACTGTGTTCAACTGGTCAACCTCAAGTGGGCCAGGGCGGACTCTAATTCCACACACTCACACACACACACACTGAAATCTTGACACGTCTTTTGAGCAGCAGAGGTTTCAGAACACTGTGCCTGTGTGATCCTTCTGAAGAGCAGTGTCTGTTTTTTAACGAAGGAAGTTGTTCGTTGCGTGCGTTGAAACAATTGTTTTGTGCATAGTTCAAAAGTTTCATTCTTCTCTCTCCTCGCAGAAACGGAAAATGTTCTGACTAATTTAGTTCCTAAAATTCTAAAATATCTCAAAGCTCGTTCCAAGTTCCGTACACAAATCATTCATTGACGCTTTGAGTTTCAAAGGCAGTGTTTTATGGACACAGAATAAATAGCCTTCAGCTTTAAGACATACATAGATGTCTTACTTCTTCCACAAAATGACGCATCTCAGACGAAGCAGAAACATACTCGTGCAACTCGTTGTATTGACGTTCGTTCTTGTGCTCTGTGCTTCAGGTGTAGGTGCGAGTGCTAATTCTTCACCAAAAAAGCTATCACACGATGAACTTCGGTCAGCTTTTTCATTGAAAGAAAGGTTCAAGCTAGCGCTCGCTTTGAACCCGGAGGTGCCTTCACGTCAAAAGCGTTTTATTTATTTCCGCTTCAAGCTTCCTTTCCGCTCGTTCATGGAGGTGAGGCTCTTACATTCACTAGTGTATTTTTTCCAGCTGTGGCAGAATTCATTTTTGTTTTTATTATTATTCTTTAGGCTACTTCTTGTATTATTTTTTACCAATGGTGATTTTTTCTGGCAAAGTACAATTATCTCTAAATGACAAGTAATCTATTCATTTACCAGAAGAAGATATGATACAAAAAATGCCTTGATATATTACACCTTAACTTTCACTATCGAAACTCATTATTATGAATTTACATTATTTCAGGAAGGTAAATTATTACATTATCTTTCTAGAAACGTGGATGCCGATGAGGTACGAGATAATTGCATAGAGAACTAAATGGTTGGTCAAAAACTATAATTCAAAAGATTAACAGTAAAAATATATCGATTATAGAAACAAAGAAATTTTTAAAATCTCAGTGAAATCGAGCCCAAGAAGTTGGCTCAACTCTTCAAACTCTCAAAACTCTCGAGTTCAAAATTTGACGAATTTTGGATTAAAATAGGGAAAGGTTCGTTTCATCTACCACCTACTCAAGAGAAAAACGTCGAAAAGCTTGAACTTCAAACTCAAAACTCGAAGTACCGTTCGCAGTTCTGAATTTTGCAGATCGTGTCTCAAAAATTGGGGTTCCTGAGTATCTCTGATATGCGCAGGGAGTTCGTGAGGGAATAAAGAGATGGAAATACCGGACTAGAGGAAATTACTGTGAGGAAAGCTCATCACACATCATCAAGGCTGAAGAGTCTGGGTTAATGTGATGTTAAATGATAAGGTTACTTTGTTGTACCTTTATAAATGATTTCAACATCTGAACGGGTCGACTTATTTATTCAGATCAAGAATCTATGTATTGGTTCAGAAGATGATTTCGTCAGTGCAGACGAAGATACTCGTGCCCTAGATCCTACGATGTGTGTCACAAAAGTGTGTGTGCACGTGAGTGTACGGGTATGAGTATGTGTACGTATGTGTCTATGCGCATGAATGTGTGTGTGCGTGAACAGATGAGCTCCAGTTTAGGGACTACTTCGACATATAAATATACTTCTGGCAGTGCCCCTAGAATACACAAAGAGAATACGAGGCACACGAAGGAATATTAAACACTGAAGAAGACTCGGTCTGGAACTAAATAATTCTTATCTGAAGGTCGTTAATGATGATATCGTTTCCAGTTGCTGAAATAAATCAATCATTACAGTGAGGACACGGAGACTGGGCCTGGGAAGCATTTCAATTGATCCTTTCCACTTTGTTGTTTGTCTCATGGAGGATTTTTCGAAATCCGGTTGTTCTACTCGTAAAGATCAGAGGGTTTTTGTATCAGTATTTGGTTCAGTACATCTCTGAATTTTAGTCTTTTTGCTTTATTTAAGAAAATAAAGCTGTTCAGTATACGACCCAAACAACATTTCCTCGCTAAACAATTAAAATTACATATTTTGACAAATTTGAGCGTCTTTCATTGTTTAATTTAAATGGTGTTCGTAATAAAAATGATCGAAGCTTTTGATTGTACACCACAGTATGTACGTTTAACTGTTTAATACCAGCTTAAATATTAAGAACATTGAGCCACCAACTAAGTGACCTTCCTCATACTTAATAAGTCTTGGTATATATATATATATATATATATATATATATATATATATATATATATATATATATATATATATATACAAAAAAATTTAGAACTTAAACTTAAGGGATAATGTTTCATTATTAATAACTGTATTTTATTTTCATCAACAGACTCTTAAATCACGATACCATTTTCAGAGTCCGCTGTTGTGTTTGGAACATAAGTTCTTTAATGAAAGTTACCACACTTGATAACAACACACCCAACCTTGATATGCAGATCTATAAAAACTAATCTAACGAATTTGTTGGTTCAATAAAAGCGAAATGGAATGGATGAAAAACGTTTTTACTTTCTAAGTGTACGCATAATGCCACCTTATTTCACTTCGTTTTCGGAGGTGAATACAATTTGAAACACGTTTTTCGTTTTTTATTTCACTTCTCTTTTATCAACATGAAGATGTCATTTCATTTTAGAGCACTATGCGAACTATAAATCATCGAATTTGTGAACTAGAAGGAACTTTGAAACCCAAGCCCTGGAAAAAGAACCTCCATATTTGAAAATTCAATTCATTGTATTTTTCTTGGCTAAAGTCAAAGTAATCAGACAGAAATCCACTTCCTAAAATTCGTCTGGCACACAATTCATTACTCCAATTTTATGACACAAGATATTTGACCAACTATATATGCGAGAGACAAACTAAATTTGTGTATTTTTATTGCAGATTAAGTGGGCGATCAACTGGGTAGTGCCCTCTGAAGTGAAATATTTCACACGACTGCAAGTTGCCCTTCCTATTACTCGGCTACTGCCCAACTACCTCGTGGATGACGAGTATCTGCCTCCGTTTGCCACTCTTTTTGGCACCGCAGCCCGCGAAGATTCTGAGGTACACGACTTTTACGATTATGAAACTGAAGAAGAAAGCCCAGAAACAAGATCAGGCAGTGAAGAAAGCTCATATGAAAGTTATGATTATGAGGTAGACGAGGGAGAAAGAGACGATGGATATCGGGAAAACAAACCTGAAAAGCAAGAGGCAGGGACTCGAAAAAACGAGGCTGAAAATGAGGAAACTAAATCTAAAGACACGGAAAATGTAGCACAGAATCAAGATGATGAAGCAAAATACCAGAAAACGAAATTGATGGATAAAAATCATGTGACAGAGAACAAGGATAACACAGAGGAATCTCAAGGAATTAAATCCAAAACCTCAAAACCTGTGGCAAAAAACAAGGTCAGTGAAGCACGAAATCAGAAAACTGAATTTAATAGCAAAGAAGAAACATCGATAGGTAATAATGAACAAATCAGTGTAAAAAGCGAGGAAAATAATGCGGAAGAAAGGGATGAAGCATCTCGTCGGAAGAGAAGAAGTTTACACGTCACGGATAGAACAGATGCATACGATGCAATCGAAGATATTTTGAAGCAGTGAGTATGAACGGATTAGAAACAAATAAACAAATGTGAAACACTGAGTATAAACAAATAATTCAAAACACGATTGACGAGCTTTCCAGTTACACGTGTTGGGCATCAAACCTGAGGGTATTTTAAAGAAGTATTTAATCATATCATAGAATATTATGTTTTATAATCATATTATTATGTATACATGATATTTTAACGCGTGTTACATAAAATGATTTATCCACCACCGCTGTGAGTGTTTTCGCTAATCTTAACCAAACTTGAAAACTCAAATTTAAAGTTAACTTTTTAATAGTATTGTGCAACAATTTAATAGTATCATATAGCACAATTTAAAAACAGGTAAAAGTGGTGTACCGTGAACTTCTCCTCTAGACGAAGGGATTTGTGGAGAAGAATGTAGGAATATTGACATATATTTAGCTAAAAGATAACTCAAAGCTTCGATCAGGCTGCGATAGCTAAATAGCTTGCACGTGTCATTCAGATGTCATTCATGAAATTACATTTTTGCTCACATTTTGCCGAAATTCCAAGTAGTCAAGCAATCTATCATAAGAAATATTGCACCTAGATTACGAGAGTTAGGAGCTAGTTTATGGAATGGAAAGTGATTTTAAACATAAGAATTTCACTTGAAAAACGCGGTGGTAGAAATATGAAAAGTTGTTAATTAGAAAGTGTGGGCGCTCTTGCTGAAAAAACCTGCAGGTTGTGGAATATTTTTACAGCACTCATCACCGCAATTGCAACGATATAACTCAGTTAAAAACAGAGAAAAACACATTTAGTCTACAGCGAAAAAACAATTTGAATGTTAGCAGGAAGCATCTTAGTGAATGATATTGAAATAGGACTGGGATGGTTGAATGAATGTAAAAGTATGGGTCAGTAAAACATATAATCCCAACCAAGATTTTAGGGAATTAGAATACGTAGAAATCGCTACAAAAAATTATACAAATGCTTGTGCTTATAGCTGTCATCTGCTGAGCACTTTTATACATCATTAGCTGAAAATTTTATATTATTGTCATAATTAAATAGTATACTGCTACCAAACTTTGTTCGATTTCATCTTGTTTTTTGTTGGTAAAAGCTTAAAAGGTATATTCATTGTACTTATATAAATTCGATGGAAAATAATATAATAATATTAAAAACTTGTAAATGATGGTAAGAATGGCTTTAATAATCAAATAGTAATGATCATAGTAGAGAGTCAATTTTAAATAATTTTTGCTCGTTCACTGTCAGTCATATGATAATCATTCTAAATTATTATCGTTAAAAATCCTCACATGTTAAAATGCTAAAAAATTACGTAATTTTAGTATGGGTCACATATGGTTATAAAATGCAGTGTTTCAGTATTAAGTTATCACCAGGCAGGCAAGCAAGGTAGATAGGAAGTTAACTTCTTTATAGCTGGATAAAGTTTTAGTTTAGATGATTAGTAATTTTGTCAAAACTGAAACATGTAATGAACTTGACCAGTTCCGTACAGTTGATAAGTTAAAAAATAATTACTATTTCTGAAAATATTAGCAAGATTTTTGGCACGCTGCAGAAACGGACTACCCGGGCGAGCCTGTTTGCTACGCACGATATGTGAGGTGTCCTCTGCACCGCTGCACTACGGCCTTATTGGAGACTTCCTCAACCTCCTCCTCACGTGAGTGTTGCGTGTTCCCCTCCTCTTCCTCACGTGAGTGTTGCGTGTTCCCCTCCTCCTCCTCACGTGAGTGTTGCGTGTTTTCCCATTTGTATCATTGATTTTTTACTGCAAACATGAATGACGATGGGAGAAGAGAAATATTGACTCAATAGTACAGAACAGCAAATAACAGAATAATAGAGTACAGTACATCGCAGTACAGTGCAGTACAGTACAGTATTGTATAGTACTCGTATTAGGTGGAGAGTAGGAGAAGCCTGCAGACTAGTGTTTGTACCTCACACATCTCATCGCTAGTGTCAAAATGATCTGTATGGTCGATGATGTTGGTGTTTGTGTAGACTAACAGCCAGACCACTAACTTGTAAGCCTGTAGACTTATTGTATGTGCCTACAGACCGTCAGTGGCGTCGCTGTCTGCCTCCAGGGAAGACCTGGCAGACCTGAAACACTACCTGCACGCAGAAGCAGAAGGTCGTGAGGGCGGCGAGTGCCATAACGAGTTCAAGGCTTGTCCGTCCTCCGTGTTCGACTTGCTGCCTCTCATCAAGCACAAGATCCTCGACTTTCCAGCTCCATGAACTTAGCAAAATAAACTATTATTCAATTGTTTTTATACGTAGAATTTTCAGTTGAACATTGCATATGACGCAGTCTATTTGGCTTCCAAGTGTCGCCCGAGTGATCATCGCTGGGATGCATCGCACAAAAGACAAGTTTTTCAGCTTAAGAAGGTGTTAGAAATCATATATGAGGAGGTACCGTTAGTCTGTTTTATATCGAATTTATTTTTTTAATTAAAGATGAATTATTTACAACAATGTTTTTAATAATTGCGTTTTTTAATTGATCAGTAACTCGTTGGTGACCTTACATTATTTATAATTAGACAACAGATTTCAAATTTTATTCCCCATATATGACACCGTATTTATCAGGCTCTAATGGCACATAAAGTTTTAAGAAGACCTAGTATATTCACAACAAATTATTGATATATCGTAAAAGATAATAACTGCCTTATGCTCTGGAAGGTACTTAGCGAAATTCCGGCGCTCCAAAAGGATACTCTCAATGTCTCTGCTAAATCTCTTCCAGCCCCGGCCCGGCGCCAGTTAGAAGAAAATAATGGTGGAAATAGTATTGTAGAAGGAAATAATAAAAGAAATGGTAAAGGCAAGTAGTAGAGAAATTTAATAGATGATAAACTTAGAAAAATAACTTAGGAAAACACTAGAGTGAAATAACCTTGTCACCAATAGGTTATTTCATTGATGACGCCTAGGTGTGGGAGGTAGGCCGGTACGGAGGCTCAACAACACTACACCAGCAATAAACTCTGGAAATTCTCAGAGAAAACTACCTAATAATAATAATATGATAATAATACTGAAATTTTTACTAGTAACAATAAGAATATTAATGTAATATATCCGATTTACCATTCCTTTGAAAGCTACATATCTAAATACGAAAATATTACTTCAAACGAAAAGGCATCTCAATTATCATACTTCCGTTGTCACAGTATCAGTTCATGGTAGGCAACACCAACTCCCTTTTCGTACCTTGCTTTTTATTTCTTAAATCATTGAAGTTAACAATAAAGAATTAAATGGAAAAGAAGAACTCGAACTTTACTCTCACAACATTCAATATCTCCGCCAGCTTCCAGGCCTCTCTACACACTTGGCCATCAAGAAGAAATTGTTCCGAGGTTTTTTCCTGTAAATGATGAATTAATTAGTTAAAGTATTATTTTATAGCATTAGGGAGACATAGGCACAAATTATTTCTTGTAAATAATGAAGTAGTAGAGATAAAGTCAGGTCTTAAAGTAACAGGATGATGTAGTTATAGTGTATTGCATGTGAATAACGAAGAAGTAATGTTAAAGTATTGTTCATACGAACAGGAAGGAATAGTCAGAGAGTATTTTATATAAAATATGGAGTAATGAAGTTAAAGTCTCGTTTTATAGCATCAGAGAGACTGTCACACAGTATTTTATGTAAATAATAAAGTAATGAAGTTACTTTTAAAGTATTGTCGTAGTAATAAAAGCATTAGTAAGTCACTTTCCAGCTTTAAGCCAGTAGTGTGTAAATAATGTATGTATTTTATGGATTTCCAAAAATTTGCTCGTACATAAATAAGTTATTGTATCCTGAATTTTAATTTCCTGTCGATAATTTAATGCCGTTTTGATCACAATAAACGAGCTCTACCATTTTTCCATGGTATTTTAATTAATTATTGTTTCGTATGTTTTAGCACTAGAAATAAGTTACATGACCTTCATTGAAACGAACCTTAATATGTTGGTGATTTTTGAGCGAGTTTAATTAACAGTTAATTAAACAAATACATAGTGGAAATAAAAAAGACAAAAACATTATAAAAGTTGACTGCTGATCTTTAAATTTCTCATTTCGGTGTTTCTAAATGCGGGAGCCTGTAAATGAGTGACCCAGTAAATGCAGGAACCTGTAAATGCGGGAGCTTGCAATTAAACTTAGCGGAATTGAAAGCAATCTTCAATGTTTCTAACCCTGCGCAATATATGTACATGAAGCCTCACAAACAATCGCAAATGTCCTTAAAATTCTGAAAAGAAGGGGAATCAGAAGATATATTTGTTAAATATTTTTTGTAGTGTGTTGATAGAGTAAAATACATGGTAAAATGTATGCATATATTCATAACGCGCATTTAACCCTTTATCGACCAATTTATTTTTCTAGTTTGTACGTCTAAGCTCACAAAGACCGTCTATACACTGATGCAATGAAGCACGCTGAGAGCCAGGCAGCCAAAAGAACGACGCTGTAACATGCCGCCGCGTTCAAACCTAGTAGCAACCTCATATTGCTCACTGTTTAATTATTAGAACAATTCTCCCAAAGACCGTAAAAGAGGACCGTATGGTCGTTTTCGTCGCTAAAGGGTTAAATTTCGTGTTTTCTTTTGGTGGGACATCCTACAGTACAGCACTGGCAGTGGCAAGCTCTGAACGCACTTGCATTTTCAAATCTGCGTTTGCAATCTTGACAGTCAAATGCTCCTATATTTTGACGACAATTTAGAAGGGTAGAATATATTTTATATCATTATGATTAAACGATCAAACGATCCTCGACGGCGGTGCGCGTTTATTACGAGGAGAAAATAATATATTTCTTCACGTTTTCATCCTCCATGAGTTGGGAATTCTTTTTCTTTTACTCTCTACGAAGAGATACAAGAATTCTAAAACCTCTATTGAATCATTTTATTTCTACATAAGAAAGCAATATACAGAAAAATATAAAAACGGGGATGAAAAGTGATTGATGCATAGAAATACTTAGGCTTAGTATCTTAAGAAAAAGGATAGTCACCACTGCATCGTGTGATGACAGCGAAGCCTAGCACTGTGACAGCGCACGGGTAAATCTCTGCTCAGTTGACTCAAACCCAGTCAATTCGTAAACATATGATGAGAGACAGAAGAGAAATTCAGTTTATAGGTGACTATTAAAAATGTATTTTTTATTTTTGTACTTCATCTTTATGGAACACCGATGATAAAATCGTGCAGGCATTGTCGTTGAAATAGGCAACAAAATATCGGGTTTCAGTATCTAAAATTCCTATCCAATTAGCTTGAAGTATTCAAACAGTCTCTATTCAATTAGTTTACAGTTTTCAACAGTCACTACCCACTTAGTTTATAGTATTCATATAGTTATCAACCAATTAACTTGCAGCATTCAAACAGTCATCAACCAATTAACTTGTAGTATTAAAACAGTTATCAACCAATTAACTTGCAGTATTAAAACAGTCATCAACCAATTAACTTGTAGTATTCAAACTGTCATCAACCAATTAACTTGTACTATTAAAACAGTCATCAACCAATTAACTTGCAGTATTAAAACAGTCACTACCCAATTCACACTGACATCTACAACTGACAATAACAGCTCAATAAGAGCAACAACTTAACTCTTCCTAAGTCTTACAGTAACATATGGATGCAAAAAACATATAAACAAGAGAGCAGTCACTTCAAGAGAGGCGTGTATTAAATACACATAAAAAGTCTCTCAGTTTGTTCTCTCCCAAGGACCTGTCGTCATTTACAAGTTAACACGTTGACTCCGAAGTGGTACGTATGTGTACCACTGAGGTTAGGTTCTGTAATTTTTTCAGATCCTTCTAGTGACTATGCGTACAAAGTGAAGTTTTACACCAATCAGGCAATCGGAGCCAACGTGTTAATGGGATATTTGCTGCGTCTACATGGGATATTTGCTGTATATGGTTTTCAAGAATAAATAATTCAGCTTGCGCTAGGAATCGAACCTTGCACTCAAGCCAGTCGGTCTCTCAATTGACAAGCGGCAATCGCATTCACTTCGTCACCAGAGACACAAAACAATTAATAATGAATGAATAAAAGGATGGTGAAGTTCTTGTTCAAGTCGCACTCGAAGCTTTGAAGAGTGTTGAGTGTTAGAACGGCAGTCAAGTATCGGCACACGCAATGTCACCTTTGTTAAAAATTATCTTAGGAAATATGGAATAAATTGAAATTCAGCATCATGTAGGGAAACGAATATGTGTTGTAATTTTGAGAACCGGTGGGGCTTCGTGACTACTTTGTATTTATTGAAGAGGAGAATATAATTCAAAATTCATTTTCGAACGTTCACGCAAATTTTTTTCATTCGTGATTAGTTATAATAGACATTTCACGCCGGATACTGACGAACTAGCAACGTGGAAGCCACGCTGTCATTTGTTTCTAAAATCTAAAGCGGCCATAACTTTATCGTGAATTACCCCTCTATCTTTAAAGTAGAATTAAAACAAAATGCAGTAAAATTCACAATAATTTACAATAATCGTAGCTGATTGAAAACACCAGCACGCAACATGTAAGAGTTTTCTTTGGAAGCAGCTGCTCGTCTAGTAATACTTGATACACTGATGAAACTAACTCATTCGAAAAAAATGCAGTTCACTGGGAGGTTCTTCGTTTGGTTCATTACTGAAGGTTTTACAGTATCAGTATATGTAAGTAATAGACATCGACATTCCTAAACTCAGCGATGAGTTGCTATTTTAATATATTTTTTGTGACGCTAATAATAAACAAAGGAAAATGTTATATTTTCTTACTATCTTGTTTGGGTATGTTTTGTAAAATATAAATGATATATAATGAATACAGAATAAAAATACCTACCTAGTTTTAATTTCATTTTAAGATACAGACTATCAATAAAAATACCACAGTTGCCATGGCTACAAACTACATTTGATGTTCAGAAAAATTTTCCACAAATATCTTCGAGGCTTCGTATCAATGAAGGTGAACAACATCTCTGCACTGATGACATAACACGAACAGTGGCGCTTTATTTTCAAAAACCAATTATTTTTCAGCTGTTTACGGTCGTCAACGGTATTTTGACAACTAGATGACCATACGTTTAGCTTACTAAACGTTTAAACGTTTTAATATCTAGAGTACGTTGATTTAACAAGAACGTTTCGTTCAGTTGGCGTTTAAGCGTTTGGCTTACGTTTAGTAACCCAGACGTACGCTCACAAGTACGAGTATCACATATTGCTGACGTATGAAGCAATTGAATTTAATAGGAACTCTCAATGACAAGTTGACCAGCGATCGTCGTACAAGTTTTCTCTTGCATGCTAAAGCGTGTGGGTTTTTCAGGTCACTCACATGACTTCGCTGTCATGAAAAGAGAGGAGATCGAAACTCTCTCCTTGAAATGAACCACTTGTTCCACTAGGTCACAGCCGGCGAACTGGTCAGGTGTACTTGGTGTACGCCGGTCACGTGGGCTGTGTCTGTATGAGAATCTGAACTTGTTCGACACAAATCTAATGGTTTTTTAACTCTGGGTTAGAGTTAGTTATCATGAATGTTCATAGGCATTACCTACGCGAATGTTCATTGATATACGTTTCCTACGCGAAATACGTTACCTACATGAATATTTGTAGATACACGTTACCTACACGAAATACGTAACCTTCGTGAATATTTATTGATATACGTTACCTACGCGAAATACGTTACCTACGTGAATGTTTGTAGATACACGTTACCTACGCGAATGTTCGTAGATATACGTTACCTACGCGAAATCGTCGTTAACTTCCCAACCAATTAAAGCTCGGCTTGTTTAACACGTTGACTCCGAAGTGGTACGTATGTGTACCACTTGGGTTAGGTTCTGTAATTTTTTCAGATCCTTCTAGTGACTATGCGTACAAAGTGAAGATTTACACCAATCAGGCAATCGGAGGCAACATGTTAAACACTGCTGCAGAATCCCCTGAAAGATCTTGATTGGCGTTCTGTGTAGTGCCAGGCAGTTCGTCTACTATTGCACTCAAAGCTGATTGTACTCAGAGCTTGAAACCAAAATCATTCGCATTCTGACATTTTTTGAGGATAAAAATGTGAGAAATTAGATTTATAGCTCTGCTTGCAGATATTCCATTACTTTTTGAATTATTTACTTGAATTAGCAAATTGAATTCTAGGCTTTTTAGCAAATTTATGGAAAATTGAATTAGCTTTTCAGAATCAAAGTCTTCTCTTCTGTAACTGGTACCTCATCCGATGAAGAAATGATGAAATTTTTCATGTAACGTGGAATCAAGCACCTACATTCTGCCTCAAAGGAACTTTTATTTCAAAATGTATGGCATGAAAAAAAAATTATGACAGGTATTTTCGAAAGATTGTCTCTGGTTTTCTCATTACCAATAAATTTATAGCGATAGATAATGAAATAGGACTATAAAATATTCCTCAGAAGAAGACCAGCACATTTTCAATTGAAGCTTTTTTCAAAACTGTTTGAAATGAAAAGTTTTTATATTAAGGCATTTAACTGTTCAAGTAGATAGAAAATGTTGCTATAAAGTCCATATCTCCAGCAGCCCATCTAATGACAGTTAGCTCTACTTATAATTTTGCTGGCCAGCGTTGAAATATTAAAAAGCATAAAATGACTACAAATATATAATGAACTCATTAACCAAGCGGTGTACTTACGTCAGAAAAAACATTCCAGTATAGCAGGATTCCTGATGCAGCGTTCACATTCTCCACATCACTGGAATCTGTTCGTTCCAGCGTCATATACGGGGGCAGTTAACTTTAAGTATTCGTATCCAGCACTGGAAACATTAATGGATGTCCTCCCCTCTCCCCAGGGAAGTGAGTAAGGCCAAACGTCTGGCGGAGGAGGAGGAGCTTATGAAATAATAATTGGTGAGCTTTAGGAGGGGCTTCCTAGGCCTCCTTCCATAAAGCCGAGGCCCAGAAGCTCAGGCAAGAACGAACTCGCAACACAGCTACAGTTGCGAGCGGTGCCCATATCTGGAGGGCTCCAATATCTTGCAAAACGTTTGTATTATTCCAGTAAATGTACACCTAACTCAAACATTATAATTGTGAGGGCATGTAAAGAATGTGTCAGGTTCAGGATTGCAAAAATAAGAAAGAGTTTTCAAGTGACTTTCACTTTGTTGTAATAATTATGAGAGCTGACGCGCTCCCTAAGATAACGAAGTCACTCAAGTTTCTGGATTTCGAGAAACTTTTCACATCCATTTTGCTCAAGCATAAGCACACACTTCCACTTAACTAAAGAACGAAACAGTTTTTAAATTTATGGAAATAATTCACACTTTTTCGAACTTGGAATTCTTAAATCGAAAAGAAATTCAAGTAACAACTACAAGAGCGTAGTAACTTTGTAACGAATACTGCACGTTTCAAGCAAAAAATTTCATTTTGATGCCCCTTGTTTTCAAAATTTTGTGCGTCTGTGGTGAATTCATTGTGTGTATTATTGTAGGTGTGTTTGCTTGTAGTTAAAAAACAGTCGAAATTATTATATATTGTGTCTGTCAATGCCTTAATTCGTTGTCTACATTACGAGATCAGGAGTCTGTCTGTGGTTAATTAATCATCGGAAATTCAGTACTAATGTGAGTTTGGGGTTAATTTATTATCTGCATTTCAACACATGTGTCTGTCTATGGTTAATTGGTTTTCTGAATAACAATTCTTCGTTTTTAACGTCATTTTGATAACGATGTCATAGTCAGCGAGTGGACGCTATTTTTTCTGACGATTTCTGTACTTTGCACCCGTTAAATTGAATTCAACAAAGAATAACAGTGAATCAATAACTCATGAATGTTAAATAATAACCTTGACGAAGTAGACCTGAAGTATTATGCACAAAATTTACGTATGCTGAGTCGAGTTCTGACATTTCAACATGTTGATTATTTATGTGTATCAAACATGTGTTCAAATGGTGAGAGGTTTTCTATAGTTATAAGTAGAAAAAAAATTTACAGCAGAAACCGTTTAGAACTTTAGCTACGTTTCAGGATTCAATACACTCAAGCCAGCTAATGCACTGGCCTGTGGAAATTTCCCTTTTGTTCACTATAATTTTTTTGATTGATCTTCATTTGAATAGATTGTTGGCACAACTGTAGCCGAGATGGAGAGATGTACGGAGTGCGAACGGCTTCTGCTTATAAGTTTTCTTGTAGCATTTGGTGGTGTTGGTAACATAGCACTGGCACACACGGAGAGTTTGTCTACTAACAGGCTCCACGAAGATCTTCGTTCTACATTTTGCCTAAAAGAAAGGTTTAAAAATGTCCTCAACTTGCACACCATCGACCACGACCGTCAAAAACGATTCATTCACTTCCGCTTGAAGGTTCCTCATGAAGCTGAATTTCAGGTGAAGCTTGTAATTTACTCAGAATGTATAAGGTAAAAAATAAGGTACGTGGGAGCTGTACATGTTAAGTCTAACTTAAATTACTAAATGATCATACGTCGTAGAGTAAATTGGTAGCAAGAAAACCTAATTTTGACTCCAAATTCTTTTAATATGAAAGTTATCTACTGTTGTACGCGTAAACAAACAATTTGTCAGAATGTAGTGATTGAATAAGCATATATGATGAGAACTCAGAAACTAGGGGCATTAAATTTATCAACTACCTTTCAATAA
Source organism: Trinorchestia longiramus (assembly GCA_006783055.1). Taxonomy (NCBI): domain Eukaryota; kingdom Metazoa; phylum Arthropoda; class Malacostraca; order Amphipoda; family Talitridae; genus Trinorchestia; species Trinorchestia longiramus. The sequence goes on from VCRD01003642.1 coordinate 53,640, forward strand.
TTTTGACCACCTCTGGTGAGTATGGCACACTTTCTATTCGACTGGCCCTGATTTCATAGGTCTGGGTATAAATGCATTATTTTGCTACATTTTGCAATATTTGTATGGATAAATATGTCACCCACCTGCTTATAATACTGAATTTTAAAACTTGATAACAGATGGTAGAAATATAAGGCGGATAACTGGACTTATTTCTCCATAATTTCTTCTCCACTTCTACAAATTCCGCAGTGATGTTCGATGCAGGTTGTCTCTAAGTCTTGGGAAGATATGCAGATTTATACTAAGAAATACTGCTATGTAAGACATTCAATCGAACTATACTTATTCATTCATCCTATTTCGTTCATCTTTCAATGTTGAACACACATAACCTTTAGAAATTTCAACTTGCAGCTGAAATGGGCAATTTTGCTGCCGGTTCCGTCCGAAGAGAAATACGAAACGGTCCAGGCCATAGAAATAGAATGGACGCGTCCGCTTCCTAGCTATTTGGCGGATGATGAATACGAGCCGCCGTTTAGTACTCTGTTTGGGGGCGTGAACGCTAGTCCTGAAGGAGAACCAAATCTCACACCAGGACACATAGGAGAGAGAAAAGCTAAGTCTCCAAGGAAGAAAAAAAGAAGGAAAAAGAAAAAAATTAAGAGAACGAAGAGAAGTTTGCACGTCACAGACCGACTGGGAGCTTATGAAGTCATTAGAGAAACAATAACAAAGTAAGTTATGTTATATTAAATTAGAAGGTACTTAATGACCAGTTGTAGCTTGTATTCTATGAGTCGGAAATATCTAAATTACCATTTGATACAGAAATATGTAGAGAAATTCATCACACGAATTAAATATAACTAAGAACCATTTTTTTTTGACTTTGACATGACTATAAACTATTTAAGATTTAACTTGAATTGCTAGCTAAATTATCCGAGCCTAAATATTATCTAAATGTTAATTTACTCCGTAAATATTGCGTAATAAACTTCTCTGGTTATCCTGTACAATACAGTTATTGTATGGAATGTTTTATATAATTATCGTGTGCAATACTTCATACGATCATTGAATACAAAGCTTTATACATATATTAAAAGTGATGTTATTATCGTTTACGATGTAATTATTGTACACGATGTAATTATCGTACACGATGTAATTATCGTACACGCAATAATTACCGTACACGATGTAATTATCGTACACGATGCTGTATTACAGACTGGGTCTGCCTGCTAAAGCCTGTTTGCTACGCACGATATGTGAGGTGTCCTCTGCACCGCTGCACTACGGCCTTATTGGAGACTTCCTCAACCTGCTCCTCACGTGAGTGTTGTGTGTTCCCCTCCTCCTCCTCACGTGAGTGTTGCGTGTTCCCCTCCTCCTCCTCCTCACGGGAGTGTTGCGTGTTCCCCTCCTCTTCACGTGAGTGTTACGTGTTCCCCTCCTCCTCACGTGAGTGTTGCGGGTTCCCCTCCTCCTCACGTGAGTGTTGCGTGTTCCGTGCACGTGACAGACATGATAGCTTTATTATGTGCACTACAGTTAGCAACGAAATTATTCGTATATCCCCAAATGTTCAGTAATTTTAGTCATTTTTTAGAATGTAATGCACTTATGATTCAAACCTCTTCATATGTTATTAAGTACATGTGAAGAAATTCGAAACTCAGTTTTCAGAACGACAGATTTAATCTTCTAAATTTACCAGAAACATAATAAAAAAAATTAATTAACAAAATTATTCGTACAGTGAGAACAAAGGAACACAATATCAGTGTCTATAGTCAATAGCATGATCTTTTCATTTGTATAACTTCCATCAAATGCTCAAGCCACCAATTCATGTTTCGCTTGTATTCCTGACACATCTCATCGCTGGTGTCAAAATGATCTGTAGGGTCGATGATGTTGGTGTTTGTGTGGACTAACAGCCAGACCACTGACTAGTGAGCCTGTAGACTTATTGTATGTGCCTACAGACCGTCAGTGGCGTCGCTGTCTGCCTCCAGGGAAGACCTGGCAGACCTGAAACACTACCTGCACGCAGAAGCAGCAGGTCGTGAGGGCGGCGAGTGCCATAACGAGTTCAAGGCTTGTCCGTCCTCCGTGTTCGACTTGCTGCCTCTCATCAAGCACAAGATCCTTGACTTTCCAGCTCCATGAACTTTGAAAAATAATTATTATTCAATTGTAGTTTGAGAGGTAGATAAATGAACTGTCTTGCTGAATGCATAATCCTTTCCAAAGGCTCTAAACAAAAGAAAAATAACTGAATTATATTGTGATGCTTTTTTACACACATGCATCACATGATAAGTCCATGATAGGCAGCACACCATGGCTAGTAGTCTGTAGAAGAGAACAGTTGTGATAGAGCAGTCATCTCCTAGCTGCAAAATTCATATTTCTGTTTCTGTTCTCCTTGTATGTTGCATCATAGCTGCTCACAGAAGTTGCTTCATGATCATACACGTGTGCCTGTGTTCACTTAGCTAACTTGTGAGAGAATTTTCCTTCTTGTTAACTCAGTAAATTTGTCGTTTTGTAAATGTTATGGCCAAAAACAAACGCATATTACAGACCATGTCTCCCTTGTGGATTTGATTTCAGTATCACAAAGCTGTATCTTCGTTGCCAAAAATCCGATGGCCTTAGAATTAATGAAAAAAATTGCGTAAAGAGAAAACTAAGGCACCATTTTCCAGCATGTAATATACTTCTCTCAATAAACATTTAAGTTCTGTTGCAAGGAATGATATAGGATTATTTGTATGATGTTTTTCACTATTTTAAGTTGAATTAACTAAGCACAGTTCCTATAAATTCCATGGCTCATTCATGAACAATAAACCTTTTTCAAAAAACTAGTGTTTGTTTCTTTCCTGCAGTACGGACTTTATATTTTCATCAAATTTTTTTTGTTTCTCTTCCTGACATACTGCGGAGTTTTTTTTAATCTACCTCTCTATTGAAAGGAATTGTTTACACTGAACATGTTCATTTTTGGCACATGAAAAAATGAACATTTTTGGAACTCTCCATCTGAAGAAACCTGCCCTAATATATTATTACTATACACAGCAGCTGAGTGTTCTGTGTTTGTACTGCCAGGTCAATGGTTTGAAGGGTTCGAATCCCAACGCAGCCCTCGAATTTTCTTTATTTCCTTCACTTGACACACCTGACCAGTTCGCCGGCTGTGACCTAGTGGAACAAGTGGTTCATTTCAAGGAGAGAGTTTCGATCTCCTCTCTTTTCATGACATCGAAGTCATGTGAGTGACCTGAAAAACCCACACGCTTTAGCATGCAAGAGAAAACTTGAACGACGATCGCTGGTCAACTTGTCATTGAGACTTCCTGTTAAATTTAATTGCTTCATACGTCAGCAATATGCGATACTCGTACTTGTGAGCGTACGTCTGGTTTACTAAATGTAAGCCAAACGCTTAAACGCTACTAAACGAAATGTACGTCTTTTTAACTAAACGTACTTTAGACATTAAAACGTTTAAACGTTTAGTAAGCTAAACGCATGGTCATCTAGTTGTCAAAATACCGTTGACGAGCAGGCAGTTGAAAATTCTTTACGTTCGAAATATTTATCCACACAATGCTATATTTGCACCAACAGCAAAATGGAATAACAATAACATAAATATGAGCATACTATACCATACCATACCATACCATACCATACCATACCATACCATACCATATCGTACCGTACCGTGCCGTGCCGTAGTATACCATACCATACCATACCATACCATGCCATAACACAGCACTCGAAACCATCCCACACACCACACTCTATGTACACCTTACACGCCGCATGCTATACACCACAAGCCACATGCCACACATGACGCACCCGACGCTACATATCTCTCGTCACACGCCATACGCTATACGACACACGCCACACACCACATGCCACATACCACGTGCCACGTGCCACACGTCATGTGCCACACGCCACATGCCACACATCACGCCATACAGAACAGACCGGACCATCTTTGACCACAAGATGCAATATAACTGTCGCATCTAAACTGACGCTAATAAAGCCCTCCATTTAAAAGCACCATTGTTTGAATCCGATGAGCAGATTGTGATGAAACACCTCTGCAAGATGTTATGTCACAAGATCGTCTA
>VCRD01003643.1:0-24699 GCA_006783055.1 Trinorchestia longiramus
GGAGGCTGGGGGGAGGCTGGGGAGAGGCTGAAGGAAGGCTGAGGGGAGGCTGAGGTTTTCTTGTGCGACCACACAGTGGAGAGTGTCAGAAGAGGGGATTTCTCTCTTCCTCAACTCCCAAGACTTGCAACCTGGATTATTGAGCAATTCATGGTATTTATGTAGTTCAGGACATGGCATTGATGTGGTTCAAGACATGGCATTGATGTGGTTCAAGACATGGCATTGATGTGGTTCAAGACATGGCATTGATGTGGTTCAAGACATGGCATTGATGTGGTTCAAGACATGGTATTGATGTGGTTCAAGACATGGCATTGATGTGGTTCAAGACATGGTATTGATGTGGTTCAAGACATGGTATTGATGTGGTTCAAGACATGGTATTGATGTGGTTCAAGACATGGTATTGATGTGGTTCGAGACATGATATTGATGTGATTGCCGACAATGCTGCTGACAATCAGTTTACTGACAATCACGGCTCACGGTTAACTTACAGACAATCACAGCTGGCATTCAGAGTTCTGACAATCACAGCTGCAAAGTTTCAAACGATAGAAAATTCTTCAAAAAAAAAAAACAGCCTCAATAAAGCAATTGAAGCTACACATCTTCTTCAAAGTCATCTTTGTAATGGCGGCGTAGACAGTCTGCAAGTTAGAAAATATTGCATGCTTGCAGAAGCCTAACTTGTAAAGCCTTGCCTCGTTCTCGCAAGTTTTGTCTATCTTATTCGTAAAAATGCTCTCACTGTAACATTTTAGAGTCGTCGCTAGCAACTTAGTTGATTTCACGTTTTAAGGCTTAAATGGTTCGAACTGAGTTTCACAGTTCATTCCAAATATTGTGGTGCTCACACCACCGTAACTTCGCCCTTAAGAAATCGGAGAAAACAAACCAAAATACTTTGAGGAGCGAGGCAGAGTCGGTTACCTTTAACTTGCTCGAGGTTTTATTGCGGTAGGCAAGTTTGGTCTGTATGTGGTCCTAGCTCTAGAGTTTATATTCATCGGGAAAGAATTGAAAAAGTTTTAACCCTTACAACGTAAATCAAACACGTTGGAAATGTTAGTATCTTGCTACCTTATTCTCTTGTGGTAAACAGTCGAGTTTTGAAAGTCCTGCTTGTGCCACAAATGCATAAGGTTCAATATTGCCGACGACAGGAGCAGCAAAGTTACTGAAGCCCAGAAGCCGCAGGAGTCGCTAGCTAGTGTTCAGTCTCCCCGATGCACAGAAGGCAGGTTTTGCAAATATCTGCGGGGTTTACTCCCCGTGTCTGGATGTCGATTAGCGTTCTTACGCTCGAGTTTCGGGATGATCACAATTCTGAGCACTTGTGCTCACGGGACTACCTCAGCTTTCAAAGTCTCTTCACATTCGTTGGAGCTGTTCATAAGGGCTGTTTCCAAATTGAATTGGTCCAGTAGCGCCAAAACATCATAGCCTCTAGCTCCTAACGCAGCAAGACCTATATTTCATAACGCTGCTCCCGTCTAGTACTGGAAGAATTCCTCTTCTGCAAACAATTTCCACTTTCATTAGTTATGGGAAAACTGAAGCCTTGATATTCCTCTTATGCAGACGCTTCAAATTGATTCTTTGAGATCGAATATCGCAGTTGGTTGTTATTGCATCAATAGGCAGGCTCTCGTCATCTTCTGCCTTTGTTTGTGTGCGTGAACAAGCAGATCATCAAGAACGTTCGATAACAGTTTTGATGTATGACCAGAACATGCTTCTAATTACAGATTATCATATTACAGGGTCACTAAAAAATATGTTCGGACTTGTTGCACTGACGATAACAGATGATTTACATAATAGTCCAACAGTGAAGGGAAGATTGCACACACAAAAATGGATCCATACAATTAGAGGAGTATTCTGGAGAGTGTTTTAGAAAGAAGTGTACTCGTTTTTCGTATGGAAGAAAAGGCTTTTCAGCTCTTTAGCTGCCGGAATGATGCTGTATTCATGAAGCTCAATGCGTACGTACAAAGCCGGCGGGAGAATCTAATACTGTATTATTTTACTTAGCGTTGCAGAGAACTAGTCATTTACGTTGGAATTTAGACACAGTTTCCAGCACAGTATACGCCACTTTATACATTCATTTAAAAACAAATGCAAATGAAATTTACGTATATTATTCAAATTTATTCCTGTCTAGCATTTATTCTTATAATTTGTTTATATTGTCTTGTTCAGACAGAAACAATAGTTTCTTTCTGGGTTCAGACCATTCAGATAGAAATATTTTGACTGATGATTTACTTAAGTGAACTTCTTAAATGTGTACATCAAATACAGGGTAGAGTATAAATACTGGAACAAAACCAAAAAAATTCTTGCAAAAACACATCTATTTCAAGGTTTTACTTTAACAAATAATAAATAATTTACTAATCTACGTCTACAAAAAAATTCAAAATGCTTCCATTTTGCCCTCACTACTTTGTGATGTCCTTTAAATTTTGACTTTAAAATTTTGATCCTCTGGCAGGGAGGAGGTCAATTGTTCTTTTTATCAACATTTTGTTGATTTTGAGCTTTCTCCCGTTTGAATATTTCATATGAAGTCAGTCTCTTTTCATGGTTCTCTATAATGAACTTTCGATTCAATTCTGCAGACATTATCAATAGTTAATGGCTAATTGTTTTGTAAAAAATTAGGCGTATATTTTATAATTAATTTCTTAAAATTAGATTAAGTGATATATACGAAATAATAATTATTTAAATTAATTTGAAAACATTGAACAGGAGATATGCCCCACTCTGTACCTTTTAAATCTACTGAGCACATACTGCATCTACTCTCTTTGCTTGGCCAACAATCTACTTTTTTTATCTACTAGCTTGTCTACATCTACATACATATTAACTCATTCTACATGTCCAATTTTCTATCTACCTTCATTTTCATCTGCAAGCTTATCTACATTTTCGAACATGTGAACTCCTTCTACGTGCTTATTTATCTATCTACCTTTAATTTTTGTCTGCAAGCCTCTCTACTCACATTTCTATCGAGTACACGTGACCATTTCAGGAATTCTAAAAAAATATCCCCAACCTATTTTTTCTATCAATTCTTCCTTTCCAGCATTCCTTGTTACTTCTTTAGCCTAGCTTTTTTACTAGTAATATCATATACTAGTATATATGTAAGAGGCTGATGAGAAGGAGTTACAATAACCCTGTACAGAAACAATAACAAAATGTAAAAACGGATCTTCGTTTGGAACAAATCCTATGCAAAGAAATATAATCATTTGCATTGCATTCGGAGAAAAAATTAACATCAACCCGAATATGTTGTTTAATTTTTCCGACATTTCAATTAAGAGACTGACTGCCTTTTTCTCTTCACTTATCAGATTTTTATAAATCCCGCCTCTCTTGTAGTAAACAGAGTCTTGTTGTGATGTTATAACGCTGTCTTTATTAACAAACCTTCTAATTCTCTGAGACGCTTTGATGATTCCAGGAGAAACAATTAATAAAAGAAGGAGGAGATTAAGTGAAGAAAGAAGCGGCTAACAGCTTGCAAAAATGACTACCTGATTATTGTGAAGATTAACATGGGAAAACTACGATTAGCTGAAGAAAAAGAGGTTCACTAAAAATGAATGATTTATTGAAAATAAAACAATTATGAAAACACAGAAACCAGTCAAGAAACAAGATACGATTAACAAGAGCAAGTAACTTTTAACTGTAGAAAAACATTATTGCCTGAAGAAAAATACTATCAACTCAATACAGGTACTGTTAGCTGAAGAAAGGTACTATTAACTGAATAAAAATACTATCAACCAAAGAGAGAACAAATTACTGAAGAAAGATACTATTAGCTGAAGAAAGGCACTATTATTCAGAGAAAGAAACTATTAGTTGAAGAAAGGTACTATTGACTGAACAAAGATATTATTAGCTGAAGAAAGGTACTATCAACTGAACAAACATACTAATAGCTGAAGAAAGGTACAATCAACTGAACAAAGACACTATTAGCAGAAGAAAGGTACTATCAACTGAACAAAGATACTATCAACTGGAGAAATATACTATTAGCTGAAGAAAGGTACTATCAACTGAAAAAAGATACTATTAGCTGAAGAAAGGTACTATCAACTGAACAAAGATACTATTAGCTGAAGAAAGGTACTATTATTCAGAGAATGATACTATTAGCTGAAGAAAGGTACTATCAACTGAACAAACATACTATTAGCTGAAGAAGGGTACTATTAACTGAACAAAGATACTATTAGCTGAAGAAAGGTACTATTATTCAGAGAAAGATACTATTAGCTGAAGAAAGGTACTATTATTCAGAGAAAGATACTATTAGCTGAAGAAAGGTACTATTAACTGAACAAAGATACTATTAGCTGAAGAAAGGTACTATTATTCAGAGAAAGATACTATTAGCTGAAGAAAGGTACTATCAACTGAACAAAGATACTATTAGCTGAAGAAAGGTACTATTATTCAGAGAATGATACTATTAGCTGAAGAAAGGTACTATTATTCAGAGAAAGATACTATTAGCTGAAGAAAGGTACTATCAACTGAACAAAGATACTATTAGCTGAAGAAAGGTACTATCAACTGAACAAAGATACTATTAGCTGAAGAAAGGTACTATCAACTGAACAAACATACTATTAGCTGAAGAAAGGTACTATCAACTGAAAAAAGATACTATTAGCTGAAGAAAGGTACTATTAACTGAACAAAGATACTATTAGCTGAAGAAAGGTACTATTAACTGAACAAAGATACTATTAGCTGAAGAAAGGTACTATTAACTGAAAAAAGATACTATTAGCTGAAGAAAGGTACTATTAACTAAACAAAGATACTATTAGCTGAAGAAAGGTACTATCAACTGAACAAACATACTATTAGCTGAAGAAAGGTACTATCAACTGAACAAAGATACTATTAGCTGAAGAAAGGTACTATCAACTGAACAAAGATACTATTAGCTGAAGAAAGATACTATCAACTGAACAAAGATATTATTAGCTGAAGAAAGGTACTATTAACTGAACAAAGATACTATTAGCTGAAGAAAGGTACTATTATTCAGAGAAAGATACTATTAGCTGAAGAAAGGTACTATCAACTGAACAAAGATACTATTAGCTGAAGAAAGGTACTATTATTCAGAGAAAGATACTATTAGCTGAAGAAAGGTACTATTATTCAGAGAAAGATACTATTAGCTGTAAAAGGTACTATCAACTGAACAAAGATACTATTAGCTGAAGAAAGGTACTATCAACTAAACAAAGATACTATTAGCTGAAGAAAGGTACTATCAACTGAACAAACATACTATTAGCTGAAGAAAGGTACTATCAACTGAACAAAGATACTATTAACTGAACGAAGATACTATTAGCTGAAAAAAGGTACTATCAACTGAACAAAGATACTATTAGCTGAAGAAAGGTACTATCAACTGAACAAAGATACTATTAGCTGAAGAAAGGTACTATTAACTGAACAAAGATACTATTAGCTGAAGAAAGGTACTATTATTCAGAGAAAGATACTATTAGCTGAAGAAAGATACTATCAACTGAACAAAGATACTATTAGCTGAAGAAAGGTACTATCAACTGAACAAAGATACTATTAGCTGAAGAAAGGTACTATCAACTGAACAAAGATACTATTAGCTGAAGAAAGGTACTATTATTCAGAGAAAGATACTATTAGCTGAAGAAAGGTACTATCAACTGAACAAAGATACTATTAGCTGAAGAAAGGTACTATCAACTGAACAAAGATACTATTAGCTGAAGAAAGGTACTATTAACTGAACAAAGATACTATTAGCTGAAGAAAGGTACTATCAACTGAACAAAGATACTATTAGCTGAAGAAAGATACTATTAGCTGAAGAAGGGTACTATCAACTGAACAAAGATACTATTAACTGAAGAAAGGTACTATCAACTGAACAAAGATACTATTAGCTGAAGAAGGGTACTATTAACTGAAAAAAGATACTACTAACGGAAGAAGAAACTCTAAACTGCCTCAACTTCTGCTTCGTGGGACGGTCCCTTTAAGAAGACTTCAGCCCAACAATTATTTCTAAATTCCAAGTTTTTTCTTCACTTGTACGTCTAATTGAATTTCTGTCCCCAGAATTTTTCAATTTACAAAAGGAGCTGGAAAAATATGGTAAAAAGTAGTGACTTCATTCCTACATGAGTAATTAATTCAGAATCGATAATGTAAGGTGATACAGAATTTATAACTTAGAAGAAATAATAAAACCTATGAAAGACTGCGAAACATCAATACTAAACATGAATACTAGACTTGAATAATATGTAAATTAAGTAAGGTTGAGTATTAAGAGCAAACGTTTGCTAAATATGAATACTGTATGTAAATAGTAGACAAATACACTAGCTATGAATATTGTATGTGAATATTAGACACTAATACTAGATATGAGTATTAGAATTGAGTTTTGTAGTGTAGCCTAACACTAGTATTTTGTGTGTCACTATCTACATATATAATCGACAATGTATCTCCACCTCTTTCTCCCTCTCTATCTGTGTGTGTCCGTCCCATTACTTCCTATCTATTACTGAAGAAAAATTATTGAACTGAAATCAGAACGGGTATGCATGTATTACAAGCATTGTATTGTGGAAACCAAAGACACTAGCTCAACATAAACCACGCCATTTGTTCTGTTATTAACTTTCTTCTCTTACACGGCCATGTTATTGGTAGATAAGATACAGAATGGATGTTCTGTATATTCTAGTGTACCCAGCCGTCAAAAATGACGGCAGAGATTTTGTGATAATAACCATGCTATCAAAAATGATGGCAAATACTGTTGGAAATATGTTAAATAAAATTACATACAGGGTGGCGCATAAGTAACGCACCTTTTTAAAAAATTAATAATAAATAAACTATGTAAGGTATAACGATGGGGATAATTACAAACAATAGAAGAACTCTTAAAGTTTATTTACATGTCGTATCCTGTCTACAGATACCCAGTGTATATTGCGGTAATACTTTATTTATTATTAATTTTTTAAAAGGGTGCGTTACTGATGCGCCACCCTGTATACTGTAAGAACGCAATGAAATTTATTTAGTTTTATATATACGAGTATTTACTAAGGAAAAACGTTTTAATTGAGTATTTATTTAATGACAACATTCCTAGTGAAAACTAAGACACTTAGTTTTCTACTGCTGCAATTGACTCTGCAATTCGTGTCATATTCGGGTACAATGTACCCGAATCATAGGGCAATACCCCGCCGAACTCGGTATCCAAGATACGAACTCGAGTATATAAGGCTCTGGATTTCTCTAATTTTTATGAAAGTCACACGAAACATATAAATAAATAAATAAATAAATGTATAAATAAATAAATATATAAAAACATGATGGTCATTCTTAGTATTACTAGCGCAATACCCGTTAATAATTTGTTCCCAAACAAATCAGTTTTGGGCTTGGGAAGAGAATCAGTTTTCTATTGGACGAACAACGTCTTTCTTGCTGTCGAAGTCTTGCTGCTTCTCTCTTACGGTTGGACACGTTTCTATCCATGTTGGCCTTTTTTCGCCGGAATTTTATTCTGAAATATCTTCTATTATATCTTTGAAGGTTTTCAAGATAATCACAATTCCGAAAACAATAACTCAATTTCCAAAATCTTTGGCCTTATAAAGGGTGTGGCAAAAGTCACATGATATATTTAGAATTAATTTATGCAAAAACTACTTGAGATAGAAACTTCGGGTTAATTGCAAACGAAAGAAAGGGTTTTGGAGTTTTTATTTAAAAAAGATATCATCTAAATATCCCCCATGTTGGTTTATGCACTTGCGCATTCTTTTCGTAACAGAATCCATCACTTTTCTTAACATCTCGGAAGGAATGTTGTGAATCTCTTGAGAAATGTTCTCTTTCAAATGTTCCAAAGTACGAGGCCTATTAATGTATACTTTTGACTTTAAGTACCTCCATAAAAAGAAATCCAAAGGGATCAAATCACAAGATCTAGGAGCCCAAGGAATGTCACCAAAACGTAAAATTAATCGATTTGGGAATTTTCATTTCTTTTCGCACTATCAATTAAAAATATCAAAGCATCATGATGAATTTCAACAGAAAAAGGTCCAAAGAAAAATTCTATTTGTAAAAGAAAACGATTGTGTATTCTGGATACCGAAATGCAAGTGAAAGGGAATTGAATTGCCACAGAAAAATAATGCAATAGAAGGATTTCTTGTATTTCTTAAGCTTTATCCTTGTTGCTATCAAAGCTATCGATTAGAAGAGTGTGACACAGGGACAGACGGATGCAGCTCTTATTATACATGTAGTATAGATTAGATTATTAGATTATTAGATTAGATGTTAATACCACTGGTAAAACTAAAATATGTATTTTGTCTCATAGATCCTTAATTTTATCACTTTTTAATCAAATAATATCAACGAGTACTATCAAGACCATGTTATCGGTAGATAAGATATACAATGAAAATTCCGAATGTATTAATAAAAAGCATTCATTTAAAATACAATAATTCGCCGTAAATCTTTAATACATTCATTTTTAGGATATTCTTAAATTATACAAATCTAAATCGTTGGAATTTCCACGGGAACTGTCTATTAAATATCTATTCACACAATGAAGAACTATGACACATGAATCATAGTCTGTATGACACATGAGTATAGGTCAGTACATGAGTGATGAGAAGGTGTGAACTATGACACACATGATGCATGACACAAGGTGTGAACTATGACACATGTTATGCCACGAGTGATGAAAAGAGTTGAAATTTGACACATGAGTATAGGTCAACACGTGGGCAATGAGAAGATTTGAACTATGACACATGCGTGGAGGTCATCACACGTGTGATGGGAAGGTAGACTGTTGAGATCATTTGCAAAATGTGCCTGTGAAAATTAGTGTCAGGTAACTGGTAATGGAATTGTATTGAGTGTAATGGATTTGTATTTTTGGTAATGGATTCGTATCGACGGTTATGGAATCGTATTAATGGTAATTAATATTAATAGCAATGGAGTTGAATTAAGTGTGATGGATTCGTATTAATGGTAATGGATTCATATTGAGGGTTTCGGAATAATACTAACGGTAATGGGTTTTCGTTAATATTAATGAATTCGCATTAATATTAATGGATTAGAATTTAACTCGGTTCAGAGATTGATAATAAAGGTAGCTGTATTTTACTTAGTGGTCATGAAACTTGTCATTTGGAATATAACCCACATGAAAAACTACAAAAAATTCACCGATGACACGAAACTCTGTCACAAAGCGTTCACCGAAAGAGACAGAGTAACTAGTCAATCAGACCTCAACCGTCTTCTACAATGGACCAAAACCTGGCAAATGAGCTTCAACATTGATAAATGTTCAGTAATACACGTTGGTACAAATAACCAGCATTTCCAACACACGATGAATAACATACCTATTGAAGCAGTCCAGCAACAAAGATATTTAGGTGTCATTGTCACTGAAAATCTCGAACCTGACAAGCAGGTGGAAAAAAGCATCAGAAACGCGAGCCGGATCCATGGTTTCATTGCATGAAACTTTGAATGTAAGTTAAAGAATATAATATTCCAGCTCTATATAGTTCTAATCCGGCAACCTTTGGAATATGCAATGCAACTGGTCTCCTACCCTACGAAGAGATACTAATAAAATGGAAAAAATCAGCATAAAGCAACGAAAATGATTCCAGAAATCTGCAATCTCAGCAACGAAAAACGTCTTCAACAGTTTGAACTTGTCTCCCTAGAACAATGAAGACTGGGAGAACAACTCATTGAGAACTATAAGTATCTCAATGGCCTTAACGATGTTACCATGGAAGGGCTTTTCGAATGAGACAGTGACGTGTGAACTAGAAATAATGGCGAAAAACTAATATTGAGAAACTTCAAAACATCACAAGCTATGAATTTCTTTCCCATCAAAATTACCGCAACTTGAAATCAGCTGCTCGAAAACATCGTTTCTGCTCGCACAGTGATTACATTCATTCATTCGTTTTCTCGACAAATATTGGATTACAAACCCTGTAGTATATAGCACCAACTTGGTCGACTGGTGAGCGAACTCACTTGGCGATGCATGAAGACCTGGATTCGAGGTCCACTGCTGCCGGGGTCAGTTTGTGTATGGCCATCGTTTGGCTAGAATTACGGCATGGGACTTGGGTACCGACCCAAGAGTGGGCTTAAAGGCTCGTTCCTATCGTCCTATTCTATTATAACGTACTGATTTTATGTCCCTAACTCCTGAGGTCAGTGTATGATTGTGATATATGCGCGTGACAGAAATACCTGTGCGTGAGGGAAGTAGGTGTACCTGACTGAATTGACTTACGTGATGATTGATGACTTTATTTTAGACGGCAACCCAAGAATAGGCCAAACTGCTCGTTTCTATTGCCTTATTCTATTCTGTTCTATTGAACATCACTCACTACAACCTTATTGAGTTAAACTTAATTTAAATTTAATGATTTAAGTAAATCAAATGAAATTACTCGAACACAACGCGTTAAATAAGAATTTGTGAGTAGTGAGGTCACAGTGCCTGGTTCGGTGAAATCATTATCTCGCACTCAACGAACCCGGGCCTTCCGCATAGCAGGCGGCTACCCTCACCAGTCGGCCACGCTGGGAACTGTTTCAGGAGAGAAACGAAACTCCATGGTCACATTGAAGTTTTCGTTTTACAAGAAATGCTGAAACAACAGACATCAGGGATGAGTTTGCTAGTGTGTCAGAGGTGGTGGAGGTGATGGTGGCTTCCAGCAAGAATGATGTGAGGGAGAGTTCAGCACAAGGTGTACCAGAAGAGAAAACATGAGACGGAAAGAGATAGAAGAGGTGAATAGAATAGTCTGCTTCTATGGAATAAGTCATATGTGCAGTGCTACCATTATTACATGTGCAGTGTTACCATTATTTCATGTGTAGTATTAGTATTATTACATGTGCAGTACTACCATTATTACATGTGCAGTGTTACCATTATTTCATGTGCAGTATTAGTATTATTAAATGTGCAGTGTTACCTTTATTAAATGCGTAGTGCTGCTATTATTACATGTGTAGTGTTACCATTATTACATGTATAGTTTTACTATTATCACATGGATAGTCTTTGTATAACAAGATGCCTAAGTTCAGTAAGATCAAGGTGTTATGGATGGGTATCAGAATTCAAAGTGTACAAATTTGATTTTAAATAAAATAAATATATTTTTTATATTTTCTTCTGCTAAATATTTTATTTATAATTTTCGGCAGTTAAGTATTTCCGTAGTTTTAATCAACTGAATGGAAGGATACAAAGAGCAACGGAGATTCTCACCTTAAATTTACGTACGTTTAGACTTCAGACGATTCAAACTTTTGTAGCTTTCGCGTCACCAACAACAACTGACAACTCGATTGAAGCGACCAACCACACACGTCTCAGGGCAGAGATATCATGCCATCGATACTGTCATCTAACACCTGAACAATAATGGTCCAGACCATCACAGCTTCTTTCTCTGAACTTCACAGCCATCCGTCACAAGCACCAGAATGAAAGTGAACTTCCCAGGTGGCCCCCAGTTCTACTATCTCTGCTCAAAGCAGCAGGGGATGCTGCCATATTCTGTTGCTTATCCTATCACTACGTCACCACTTGATCGCAAGATCATTATAAGCCAATCATTCAACAGGCACTTTTGAAATCACGTGGTGCACTAGTGAAACTACTGTGAAATAACTCACCAAGTGTTACCAAAAAACGACAGTGCACAACTTAATTAATGGACCAGGATACACTAACCAGAAAAGCAGCACATAGCTGCTATGACAACAACTAGTAAGATTAACCCTGTAACATAATCAGTGACACAAGCTGTGGCCTGCTATTTTCCCTCAGGCGTTGAGTACCATCCTTCAACTCGCCCCTCCTGGCAATTAGAAAATCAGCTTCTTCAGCTCGTAACAAGAGGGTCACAACCGGTTACACATCAAGCACATGTCTCAGTAAACCATCTACTAAAATATCATATATTATATTTATTTAACTGAAGGTCACAATGTTTTGCCCGTATTTTCACGCAAATTATTACTCATTCAGTTGCCAATATACCCTAAGCCACAATAGTGATGTTCACAACACCCATGTTAAATGTGTCTTTTGGCAAACATCAGTACATTCATAGGTAAAATGGAAAAAGTTAGGCAATGAAACTAACGCATCAGTTGAGTTCGGTGATTTAAAGCAATGAAGCCGCTGAAGTTGAGAATTTTACGTCATCATAAAGAGACGAAACTAAAGTTTTGGGTTATTTAACTCTTTCTTAGCTTCTCTGCTTTTCTCATGGAAGCTTTACGTTCTAAATGAAATGAAAGCTATAAATAACACTCAAGTGTTCCAATTATTTTTTAACAAATGTTTCGTATTCTAGAAATTTTGATGTTAAATTGACTTGTGAAGTAAATTAAATTAAAATCAACTGTGTTTTCCACGTGCCTCACGATTTACACTGAACATTTAATAACTCAACAGCTAATCATTTTTGTGAAGTTCTCTATCAGTAAAAAATCATTCCTTGTTATGCCCTGGCTTCTGAGACTGATACGCATAATTCAACACTAATTAATTATTTTCAAGACTACAACGTCATTTGGTTTTGAAGTTACACGTGTAAGAATATTTTGATCACAGAAAGAATAAATGTTGTCTGAATTTTGTGGCTTCCCCTGTGCCCGACATGACAATGAGACAATGACATAAAAGACAATGTCTCATAGTTTAATTTGATTTAGACTGTACCAATCTTGGGGTTCCAAATGCTAGATAATTATTATAAGTTATTCGAATGACTTCTGCGAGATGAAAAATGCAGAATGTCAGGAATAAGCTTATGTTTACAAAAAGTATAATGCCACCGAAATATAAATTTCGAAGGTAAATTACACTTAGGGTGAATTTCTTACAACATAACGAATGCAAAGAAACGAGTGTAGATATGCTCCCGCACGCATCGTAACACCTATAACGCTCAAGCGTTGCAAGGACTACTGTAAACAGGACGTGCACGGCCATATAGTGGACTACGCTAGTGGAAGCCATTGCATTCTTGGTAACATAACATTTTCTATGGGATAAATTGATCAGAAATTACCTCTTCTAAGCAATAGAAGGGACAATAAGGTTTTAAAGTAAATTTTAAACCGTCTAAAGCACTATAATACTTTGAAATACCAATTTTAGCCGGACTTAACATGTATTATTGTATGAGCTTAGTGGCCATTTTATAGAAAGCCGAGTTGCTGCAGTTTAAGACTTTACAAAATGGAAATAAACTTACAAATCTTCACGCAAATAAACAAACAGACTTAGAAGCGAAAACCTACCAAACTGCAGCGATTAGTCAGTCAACCGGGCCTTCTTTAAAGAGGTCTGAAGAAGGACTGCATTCTTCTGCTGGTCTCTCTCTACGTTGTGGAGTCCATTCAAAAGAACATTTGTCAGATGACAGAATATCTTGGGATAGTTATTGTCAATTCCATTGAAGCTGGCCAGTGTCGACAAGATCTGCAATAGTCTTTTCTGGCAGCAAGCACGGTAACGGGCTTCCTTGATGAAACACAGTCCACATCTGACAAGATCAAAAGTGCACACATGTGGAGTCGTCAGGGAACCTCTGGACACTGTTTCGATAAAGTCCTTTGCGTCACTGGTCACAAGAAGTTCCTCGGCGCTGAAGGATACATCGTCTGCACACATCATCTCAAGCCACCCTGCCACACATGCCGCACTACACTCTTCTCACACATTCAGTGTAATATCTGTGGTGCACCTCTCAATATAGGCTGCATCCTCTAGGTCAATGGCAGTCCTCAAGCAGGTATGTTCCTTTGACTCAGGCTGGATATCAATGGACTGGAGGTTTATGGCAGCATATCTTGTGAGGCGATGCTTGCATGCGGAGAACACATCCCCAGTGGTCATGAAAGAGTTCGCACCAGTTGATTGACAGTAGATTGAGAACTCCCCCTCAAGCCGGTCACTCTGGATCTCACGCAGCAGAACATAATGGAAGTCTGCATTTCTGAACAAGTAGAGGCAAATGGCAAGCAGTCCCTGCGTAGTCTGCACCAGTGCTTTCTTGGTGTCATGGGTAGGGCACTGGATTCGACTTGCACCATGTCCTGAAGCAGCCTCCTGGAAAATCGTCAGGAAAGTTTGTATGTTGGTTGACTGGGGATCCTGAACAGCTCCATATAGATCGTTCATGAACTTGTCTTGCCTTTTTGCCGACACATTCCCTACATTCCACCCGTTGTAGATGATTTGGATGAACTTAGCAGTGTTACGGCATCCTCTCAGTTTCAATGAAGCCACAACCTTGTCATTAAAACCCTTCAAGACATACTGCACATTTTGTAGTTGAAGTCGTGAGGGGTTGACAGCAAATTGAGTGAGTGTAGTAGTCGTCAGAATACTGCCTTTCTCTGCCTCGTACAGTTTCTTGATGTCTGCAAATGATGCCGTTGTTTCATTGTCAAGACAGATCTTCTGGCCGTTCTCACTGATCCAGTTATTGCGGATGCACTTTAGCAGATGTACTGTGTCAAAAAGAAGAAACCAGACACGCTCGTTGTCAAGAGGATGCTTGGCTGTGGCACTGCAAACACCCAGCCGATCAAACAGCTTACAATACCGCTGGTTCACCTTGTGGTTGTCTGTGATAGACCCGGTGACACGCCCACCTGCCCTCTCAACAGGAGCTGCAGCCTCCTTCACACGCTCGAGCTGGTATGCTGTCGTCAGGTCGTGGACGGGTGTCATGGAAATCATAAAACTAGGTCATTTGTGCAGTGACTTCATCATACACACAGCATAAAAGTGGCCTTCCAGTGTCGGTTGTTCTCGGCCATACCACAGCACCCCACCAGAAAATGAAACAGTTGGGCGAATCTTTACTTCATCTACCAGGAGAAACACATTCTTCTGCTGCAGTGTCTGGACTTTGTTAAATGTTTCCCTCAGCACCTGGTCCTTGTTAATAAACGAAGTGATGTACTGCAGCTTGCATTTGCATGGCAGCACCAAAAAATCTCTGAGCTGTTCATAATTACACTTTGGGTATGATTGAAGAGCAAAACAATAATTATTCATGAAAACTGCTTCTGTGATAAAAGTTCCAACTGACGTGTCAAAATTGCCAACTTCTTTTCCATCTCGGTGTCGACACAGGCTGACGTGTGAGCTTGAAGAAGAGTGACAACATTTTGAATCGTTTTGTCAAACGGGATGTCTTAGTTCATTGCCAAGCGCACAGTTTCGTCGAACTGAGTATACGATCTCAAACCATTGTTGGGATGAAGTATTTTAAACAGTGGTACACTAATGCCATTCTTGGACGCACTGAACGTTAGTGGGGAACACAAAGTGGACTTGCTTTCGACAATCACAGACAGGCTGCATTCACTGAAGTTGTCGGTCATGAACAAACGCGCAAGCTTTTCTTTCGATCTTGAAATAATCAAGTTCTTGTGCTGCTTCTTGAGGTTGCGTTTAGGTTTAAAAGCATTAAATAAAGTAATCTTATCCTTCTGAAGAAAATACCTCAGTTGTTGGTCTTCAACTTTCGCCGGGCGAGGAACAGGTTTTGGAGGTGGCAGATATGAAGCAGGGACATTGAAGATACTGGGAGGGATTCCAGGTCGTATAGAACCATCATACAATTTGATCAAAGGTGGGTCAGCACCCTAGTGTATTTCACAAATTAAAAACTTATCTGAATTAACAACAAAGTTTTCACGAGGTGGAAGCACATCAAGCCACTTCTGTCTCTCAGACTGCTCTTTCGGCGGGAGAAACACACGGTGCCTGTTCACCTTATTGTAATTACTCCGACAGTTCACAATCCCACACTTGTTCGGCATTTTTAATAAATATAATTAACAATAAACTTTGTAAACGAACAGTATCCACTTAAAAATGCAGCCATGTGCCTCGAAACAAACAACAATGTCCGATTCAAACCGAGCGACAGACTACGACAATGTTCACACTGTGACCGTTGGTGACTAACTGAAATCGGTGAGCTGACCTGCGCTAACGTAGTCCACTATATGGCCGTGCACGTCCTGTTTACAGTAGTCCTTGGTTTATTTCTATAAATTATCTATTTTTTGTGCTACAATTTTATTGTTTGGAAATGTGTTTGAATGAAATTTTTGAACTTTCTAAATACTTGTATTACCTCGCTGTATTTGTGCATGGGTAACTATATAAATTACGTAATATACTGTGACATATATCCAGTTTCATCTCCTAAGATCCTAAAATATTTGAGTAAATAGTGACTGCTTGCGAATGTGTCTCAAGCAAATTCATTACAAGTCCAGGAATAATATTCTTAATATTGTTCATACGTGTCATTTTCAATATTTTATAGTATTTTATCCACCAGTTAAAATGAAAAAATAAACTGAAGGTTACAATATTTTGCCCGTATTTTACGCGAATTATTGCTCATTCAGTTCTTAATATACCCTAAGCTATAATAATGATGTTCACAACACCAATGTTAAATGTGTCTTTTGGAAGCATCAGCACCGTCATAGGCAAAATGGAGAAAGTTAGTCAATGAAACTAACGCATCAGTTGAGTTCGGTGATTTAAAAGCAATGAAGCCGCTAAGTTGAGGATTTTACGCCATCATAAAGGGACGAAACTAAAGTTCTGGGTTATTTAACTAACTCTTTCTTAGCTTCTCTGCTTTTCTCATGGAAGCTTTAAGTTCGAAATAAAATAAAAGTTATAAATAGTATACAAGTGTTCCAATTATTTTAAAATAAATGTGGCGTGTTCTAGAAGTTTTGATGTTAAATTGACTTGTAAATTAAATTAAATTAAAATCAACTGTCTTTTTCACGTGCCTCACGATTTACACTGGACATTCAATAATTCATCAGATAATCATCTTTGTGAAGTTATCTATCAGTAAAAAATCATTCCTCGTTATGCCCTGGCTTCTGAGACTGATACGCATAATTCAACACTAATTAATTATTTTCATGACTACAACGTCATTTGATTTTGAAGTTACACGTGTAAGAATATTTTGATCACAGAAAGAATAAATGTTGTCTGAATTTTGTGGCTTCCCCTGTGCCCGACATGACAATGAGACAATGACATAAAAGACAATGTCTCATAGTTTAATTTGATTTAGACTGTACCAATCTTGGGGTTCCAAATGCTAGATAATTATTATAGGTTATTTGAATGACTTTTGGGACATGGAAAATGCAAAATGTCAGGGATAAGCTTATGTTTACAAATAGTAAAATGCCACTGACACGTAAATTTCACGTAAATTCCGAAAATAAATGAGACCTAAAGTAAATTTCTTACAATATAAATGAATGCAAGGAAACAATTGTAGATATGCCGACGCACACATCGTAACATCTGTGATGCTCAGGCTTATTTGAACACTTGTTTTGTAATAAAAAGAGCAGTAAAATAAATCTGATTGCTGTTCAGAAATAAACTGAAATAAATTTCAAATGAATTGTGGGAGGACTTGCTGTAACTATTTATTGTTTGTTCTCTCTCAGCAGCGTCATTCTAGCTTGGACTTTTTCGAGTAGAAGACGTTGTCCACAGCGCAGAAAGACATGAAGGTTTGTATTAAATCGACAGTAGGTGTTTGATAAATATTTGTTTGTGCGTTGAAACTAACTTTTTCATCAGAGGGGTTAGTTTTTTACCGATATAAAACACAATTTATGCACATGGTAGACGTGTTTTCTTGCATTTCATGGACACACACGAAGCAAGAGGAAACGCGCGTCACATTTTTACCGTCCGAGTAAAACAAGTTTTGCAGAATTCGCTGAAATCACAGGTACTTGGCCTCACGTGCACTGATGGAGGGTATTCTGAAAATTGTGCGATTTGATAATGTAAAGCACAAGTAAAATATGGCTTAAAATAACAAAATGAATGTCACTGTTGTGTACTAAGCATTTCTTCGCTGAAGAAAATATTCTTATCGATTTCACTCGAAAATCCTCTTGAATAAATTTTTTGGGAGCCTAGCATATTCTTTGATGCACTATTATGAACTGATGTTAGCGAAATATTGTACCCCACGTATCCTGCATTCACAAATATTGGATTTCATCAGATATACAATTGGTAACCGTAGATTTTCAGCGCCACAGATGAAAGTTGAAGTGACCGCCAATGTACGAGTAGAAGCCGGAGCTTCGAACACTGGAATGTTCAAGCTTACATTTATATGTGTAGTGCATTACATGTCTTAATTTTTCTGTAAAGGGTAGCTTGTAGATCGCTAGTGAATGTTAATTATATTTTTAGAGCTTCAAGATGTTGAATGTTTTATTATTGAGTCCAGAGTGGTGAGGTTTGAATTTGTTTCTTGTATTGCGCATATTAGCAAACTTACAAAGCTATTTGAATATTTTGTCACTTGAACTCTTACCATTGACTCAAAACCTGAAAATGTTCACCAGGAAATAAAGGTAAAATTTTTACGTAAAATTAATTCTGCGTTTGACGGTAATGAAGTAATTGTAGCGGTCAGTAATTCAATACTATACGGGCAACGAATATTTATGGTGAGAACAGAACATATATTCCTGCGTTAAAAGCCCATAAAAATTGTAGTCACAGGTGTAGCTGTTACCATTGAAAGGAGGTTTATGTTAGTTGAGGTTTAATTTTCATTAGATTTTCTGTTACCTCAATTTTGTAGACAATGACCTACTGGTTATGATGTTAATATGGCCGATTCTAGCACAGCTGCCTCTTAGCACACACAAAAATTTTCGTTTTCTAAAAACTACAACAGTCTGTTTGCTTCTCCTTTATTTCTTTTTTCATGCGAATCATTCTTGTTGCACTCAACAATAATCACTCACCGTCCACTTGCTGCCAACAGGTTCAGTTGCTGGTGATTGGCTGCTGCGTCGCCTTGGCGGTGAGTTTCCATTCCTTCAGAAGCGCTGAAGCTTAAAGTTCCACTTTAAAAAATTCCAAAATATAATTTTAGCAATCAATTGACCGTAATTTTTAGGTGAATGTTGGGAAATTTCTATTTACATAGTTAATACTTGCTACCACAAAAATATGGTAGGAACTAAATAAGAAAATCCATCAGGAACTTTGATTACCTTCCTATTTTGTTGCTGTTTATTAACATTTCTATATATGTATATAAGATTTATCGTAGAAATTTATGTGTTAAATCAATGCATCTATCACTAATGTTTGACCCATGAAGCTAACAATAATTTTTGAGTAAGGAATGTTCCACTAATGTTTTAGCGATGAACTTTCTGCTAATATTTTAGCAGTGAAGTTTCCATTAATGTTCGAACGATGAAGTATCCAACAATATTTGAATGATGAAATTTCCACTAATGTTTGAGCGATGAAGTTCCCACTAATGTTTGGATTGTGAAGTTTCTACTAATGTTTGAGCGATGAAGTTTGCATTAATGTTTGTGTGCTTGCATAATTTCAAACGATTGTATGAACGGTTGGTTATATGATATCAAAACTGGCCACAAATGGTTTGTAAAAGCTGAACCTTGTTTTCATGACAAAACATGGTGATGAAAAGAAACAATATTACTTGAAAATTATGGATGGTATGAAGTAACGATCAACTGCAATTTGAATCTGTGTACATTAAATACTAATGAGAAATTGTCCACTCTTTCAGGTCAGCAAGCCTGCAGAAGGTGAGGTCGAAGTTCTAGAAATGTCTCATCATAAGTTGTATGTTAGTTGCTGGATTGTATGTGTGTTTTGCTGGATTACTGGTCAATAGTCCGTGCACGGTGAGTGAATAATATGTAGAGTGTACGAAAGTCCAATTCTAAAAAGAGGTGCGTTGAATCTATGTATGTTTAATATTATTGTAAGCAACCAATATTATTAAAATGTGATATTTTTCAAGTAGCGTACATATATGTATACATACAAGACGAGGACATTCATTTCTAGCTAGAACTGTTCTAAAATTTAAGTCGTTCACATTGATTTGTGAACAACCAATTATATGAAAAAATCATAGAAAGTGCCAATAATTATAAAGCTATTATTGTTGATAATGAATGTTTAACGATTTTATTCGTATAAGAGACATGAACAGAAGGTTCAACAACACAAGTGTATTTCACATTACATTCTCCTGAGAAGCTATTTTGAATAAATCTTGATCTACCATTTAGCCTCCCTTCCCTTCTCAAACACTAATTGATTATATCATTAATAAACGTACAGACGTTTATGAAGAATAAGATGGTTAGAGCTGGAAACGACTGTCTTTCATGAAGCACATTCTGAAAAGCCTGAAAGTACTTTAAAAAAAATTAAGGCGTGGAACTAACTTGATGCTGCTTCCATCACCATCAAAAAGTGGCATTTTCGCTCGACCGTAGTATGAGCTTCAAGAACAACCCACACTTCCGAGTAAGCCTTGAAACTAGCACGGGTGAAAATCCTCGTCCTGCAAATCCAATGTTGAAACAAGCTCTTAGTGTTATCATTATACTTCCTAATTAACTTCATTGATTAATATATCTTTATACAGGGTGATCAAACCAAGTGTAGACGTTTGTTTATTGGAATAATTATGCAAGACAAGCAAGAAAAATTGAAACCTTTGCAGAAAACGAAAACAACAAAACAAAGAAATTGCACTCACATGTTTTTTCAATAGAATCTCTCTCAGCCTTCACAACACGCCTTAATCTTCCACGAACCTATCTGCATGAAGCACATATGGTTTCTCGTGAAATTTCTTCCCAACAATTTTGCTTTAGAGCATCAATACTTGAGGGATTGGAAGAGTATGCTTTACTCTCCAGGATACTCTATGTAGTTATTAAGTACATAGGGTTTAAATCTGGAAAAGGAGGCCACAATTCTTTTGGGCAAAACCCCGGCAGATTCTCCTTACACCCATCTTGAACAAGATTGGCTGTGTGGGATGTGGCTCTATCTTGTTGGAGGATAATTCCGTCTTCTCCAAATTTGGCATAGATCCACGGAACTAATATTTTTAGCATCGTCAGATACGCATATTGATTTACTTTTACCCCTTCTTGAATGAAAAAAAGAGTATTTCACCAGTTGAAGTCACCCCAGCCCAAACCATCGCTGGAGCTGTTTTTTGTCACTAAAACATTAACCTTTTCATTCAACGGAAAGTTTTCTTCATCCACTGCATAAATCCGATCATTTGATGATTATGCACTGCCTTAAAAGTTAATAACTTTTCATCAGTCCATAGGACTGAAGAGTTCGTGCCATCTTCATGCTTTTCCATAGGAAGCTTTGGTCTCTCCAAACTGTGTTTTTGTGCACATTGTGAGAGAAACTGAACTTTGCTTTTCTTCTAGAATCTAGATTCTAGAGTGATAGGCTCAGTTCATTCTATAGCATATTCTGCATCGTTCCATAGCTTACACAAGTCACTGATGCTAGTTTCCTTGTGCTTCGCTTAGGATTCCTTTTGATATTTTCCCTGGTATTTTTGATGAGTTTATGTGTTCTTACTTTGCAACTTGGAGTACTCTTCACCTTTGGGAGAGCTGATTCTGTCTCTTTCAAGCGTTTCAAAGCCTTGCAAACTCCAGACCTGCTGATGCAAGTCCTCAACGGTTTACAAATTTAACCAGGAGACATTGATGCATCTAACAATTTCTGAATACCTGCCTTAATTGTGCTCATTGTAAAATAAATTTTAGAGTTATATTCTGTACAAGCAATTGATTAATTACCCAGTATGTATAGCTATTCGAGAATGCAATAAAAGTACCAGTTTTTAATTTTTAAGGGTTCCTTATACACTTTCGTATACTGTCTACGCTTTGGTTGATAACCAAAAGTTCATAATAAATTTTTAACTTCACATCCTGAGTACCTGTACGTGTTAACATGCGCTATGATATTTTTCTACGTGCACGTTAGAGTTACTACAACGACATTATGTTACGACACATTCAAAGAACTAAATTTGCATAAAAGTTGAAGCACATTCATGTATTTACCAAAGTCTTGTTCGAAAGCAAAGATTGAATTGTCAGTTGGAGGAATTTATGTATGATTTTTGCATAACCTCCGTCAGTAGAAAACATTTTTCAAGACGCTGACAATTATATCGCAGTTTATCTATAGTAAACATCAGTATATTCCATACACTAATCTATGAATTTACTTTTTTTAATCATAATATTAAATCCATGATGTAAATATTATTTTTAATATTTGTGGTGATATATAGTACAAAACGTAATCTTTTTCCTGATATACAACGCTGGTCTACAAACATGCATGGCGAAACAATGACTCTAGGAATCTTCCAGTGTGACTGTCCTATTCAAGCAATGAAATTGGACTCTCTGCTACGTTAATAATATTTCATTACTGTGAATAGCGACAGTATCTTGACTAATGTGCGACAACGTCCTTAAGAGAACCTGTGATCAGAGACCTCTGAGCCTCCACCATGAAACTAAGCTCAATACTCCCTCACATGCATAGATTATTTAATCAAAAATCCTGTTTCCATCTTCTGTTCCTAAATTCAACACATACTTACTTCACAAATGCTTTCTTTCTGCTACTTTATAATCATACTTTTCTCATGATACTTATCAATCGCTTTTTCAAAATCATATTTTTCTACAGACGCTTGCCGCATCATGAAGGCGCGCTTGTTCCCCTCGCTGGAAGAGTCAGCTCGTGACGATGCTGACGGCCTCCGAGCCTGTGACGCTGACCGCAACGATGCCGTCGATGCCGCTGAGTTAGTAAGCTGCATTCAGCGCGCCTTCAGTGACACCGCTGGCTTGAAGCAAGCTGCAATTGGGGAGAGGTGAGAAATGATGCTGAATGATGAGTCATTGTCGTAGTGCTAGAAGCACCGGAATAGAAGTTGACTTTGGCGCTGTCTGACAGGTTGATGGCTAGGCCAATAAGGAGGAGAGTGAAGGAGCACAGACTTTGAGACCCAAAAGAAGTTTACACAAATGAAATGCTTCAAATATACTATATATATCTGCATCATACACTTCTCAGTGTTGTAAACTTTTATACATCAGATACATCAAAACGGAGCAAAATGAACTGAGAATCTAATACAAATGAAAATACGTAGGAATTTAGATTAGCATTGCAGATCGATTGCATTATTTTATATGATCTTCAATTGTTCAGTACGAATTCTGTGATGCATTGTAGTCTTGGGTGTGAGACATAGAGTTGTTTCAGGTTCTGGATAATAGGCTTTCACCTAACCTTCACTTACGTTTACCTGGTTCTTCGTGTAGGATGAATCTTTAGTTAATTCAAATAGAGCACAAGCCGTAACGAAGAAGGGTCCCTCTAACTTACAAGTTCAGTTTTTGATTTACAGCTTCATTTATCATACTTTCAGTGCTGATGTGATCTGTCATGAAGTTAATTTTTTGCCAGAGTTCAATTTATTTATGATTTCCTAATGAAACGGCATACTCGTAAGTTTTATGAATGAGCAGTTGGTTAGGAATGCTTCGTCGATAATTTTTCAGATTGAAGATGAATGGAAATTGATGAACTGTGGATGCAACTTCACTGCAGGGACGAACAGTGAGAAAGCGTACGTGATCCTTTAGTAGTCAATTAAAACGACTTATATGTTTATAGAGTGCGATTACTAGTTTTTTAAGACCTTGATTTTTGTTTTTGTGAAATGGAGACGCTCATGTTTATGTTGTATTATGCATCATGTACATCAAGTCGTTTCTGTTAGAAGGTTAGAAAAATCACAAGAGCATGATTACGCTAACCAGGTTTATTTCAGTGAACAGTTTGGTTATAGTGTAGTACAGACACCAATGTCTACATGGCAACGGCAGGCACAAGAATGAGACCAGAACCAGAGAACGCGCTGAGAAAATGGTTCTCTACCACTAGCTGATTCTAAACGCATTCCGTTACAAGAGTATTCATCACAGCGTTACACATTAACCTTAAACATACTAAAGTCGAACACATTCAAGGTGGAACATTTAAACATTCAACACTGCTTCTCACATTGAATGTGCTTCTCAAAGAAAACTATACCTAGCTTCCTCCTCAGCCTAGAGAATTTCTCTGCACTTAGACCCTTAGTAAATATATCAGCAAGCATATCATTCGAAGGACAACACACGAGATCAATTTCTTTAGTACAAAAGGCTACCTACAGCACTTTGGTATAAGTCTTTGTCACAATCCTCATTAATATCAACAGGAGTAGCAATAAAATTTGCTTTATCCATGCCAAACCTAGACAACAGGGCCTTAGTATAAGCAGACCGCTCTAGGAACATCAAATTTATCTTGTGCAAAGCACACCTATTCTCCAAATCTATCAGGAGCAGCTCTGTTCCTAGTTGAACGACGGAGCTCCAACTCTCCTTCTGAATCCTCATGTTTTTCTTCTTGAGGGAAGGAGCAAGGAACACACTCAATTTCTTTTGAAGGCTCCTTCTCAAATGATATAAACTGAGATTCATTAAATACCA